>VSMD01111196.1:0-11013 GCA_008750895.1 Mirza zaza
TTCATGCCTTAGGTTTAAGTCTGTTCTCCATCTTGAGTGGATTTTTGTGAGAGGTGAGAGGTAGGGATCCAGTTTCATTCTTCTGCATGTAGCTATCCAGTTTTCCCAGCACCATTTATTGAAAAGAGATTCTTTTCTCCAATGTATATTTTTGTCTGCTTTATCAAAGATTAAGTTACCATATGCAGATGGTTTCATCTCTGGAATCTCAGTCCTATTCCAAAGATCGATGCCTCTGTTCTTGTGCCAGGTCCCAGGCTGATTTAACTATTATTGCTTTATAATACAGTTTGAGGTCAGGAAGACTGATGCCTCCCAATTTGTTCTTTTTACTTAAGATTGCTTTGGTTCTGTGAGGTTTTTTCTGGTTCCATACAAAGTGAAGAATTACTTTTTCTAGATCTGTAAAGAATGCTGGTGGTATTTTGATGGGGACTCCATTAATTCTATAAATCAATTTAGGTAATATTGACATTTTAACAATATTGATTCTACTGATCCATGAACAAGGTAGATTTTTCCATCTGTTTAAATCATCTGCAATTTCTTTTTTTAGTGTTTCGTAGTTCTCGTTGTATAAATATTTCATATCTTTTGTTAAGTATACTCCTAGATATTTTTTAATTTTTTTTATTTTGGCATATAATGGGGGTACAGATTTTAAGGTTTCCATAAATGCCCATTCTCCCCCTCCTCCCACAAGTCTGAGTCTCCAGCATGACCATCCCCCATATGGTGCACATCTCACTCATTATGTATCTATATACCCACCCCCCTCCCCCTCCCACGTGCCCAATACCCTACTGTAGTACCTATGTGTCCACTTAGGTGCTGCTCAGTTAATACTAATTTGCTAGTGAGTATATGTGGTGCTTGTTTTTTCATTCTTGGGATACTTCACTTAGTAGTATGAGTTCCAGCTCTAACCAGGAAAATATAAGATGTGCTATATCACCGTTGTTTCTTAGAGCTGAATAGTACTCCATGATATACATACACCACATTTTATTAATCCATTCTTGGATTGATGGGCACTTGGGCTGCTTCCACAGCCTTGCAATTATGAATTGTGCTGCTATAAATTGGATCTTTTGGGTAGATGCCCAGCAATGGGATTGCTGGATCAAATGGTAGATTCACTTGTATCGCTTTAAGGTATCTCCATATTGCTTTCCACAGAGGTTGAACTAGTTTGCAGTCCCACCAGCAGTGTAGGAGTGTTCCTCTCTCTCCGCATCCACGCCAGCATTTGTTGTTTGGGGTCTTTTTGATAAAGGCCATTCTCACTGGAGTTAAGTGATATCTCATTGTGGTTTTGATTTGCATTTCCCTGATGATTAGAGATGTTGAGAATTTTTTCATATGTTTGTTGGCCATTCTTCTGTCTTCTTTAGAAAAGTTTCTGTTCAAGTCCTTTGCCCACTTTTTAATAGGGTTATTTGACTTTTTCTTGTTGATTTTCATGAGTTCTAAGTATATTCTAGTTATCAGCCCTTTATCAGATGCGTAGGACGCAAAAATTTTCTCCCATTCTGTAGGTTGTCTGTTTATTTTCATGACTGTTTCTTTGGCTGTGCAGAAGCTTTTTAGTTTGATCATGTCCCATTTATTTATTTTTGTTGCTGCTGTGATTGCCTTTGGGGACTTTTTCATAAACTCTTTGCCTAGGCCGATGTCTAGGAGAGTGTTTCTAACATTTTCTTCTAAAATTCTAATAGTTTCATATGTTAGGTTTAAGTCTGTTATTCAACGTGAGTCTATTAATGTTAATAGAAATAAGGTGAAGACATTAGATCAAAGATTACCCAACTGACTCAAAATCTTCTAAGATGCTATAGGACCAGACCACATACTCCCAGGCCTGCCATAGATCAATCCTTAGGAATCCCAGAATTTCTCTTATTACCCAGTCTCAACACCTCCGGTCCTTGACAGAACACCCAGATGAGAAAAAAACAGTGGAAGATCACAGGAAACATGAAGGAGCAGAGAAAAAAGTCACCTACAAAAGATAATATTCGACCTCCATCAACTGACACCAACTTACATGATATGTTTGAACTGACAGAGAAAGAATTTCAAATATGGATTATCATAAAACTCAATGGAATTGAGAGAAAATAGAATCACAACATAGAGAAAACACAAGAACAATCCAGGAAATGAATGAAAATCTCCAAAGAAATTTAAATTATACAGAAGAACTAACCAGAAATTTTGGCAATGAAGGAAACAATCAAGGATTTCCACAATACAGTACAAAGCACCAAGAACAGGATGGACCATGCAGAGGAAAGAATCTCAGAGCTTGAAGATTACACCTATGCCCTAAACAAATCAGAGGAAGAAAGGGAACACAGAAACAAGAAACAAGACCAAAGGTTACAACAAGTGTGGGATTACGTAAAAAAGCCAAATCTCAGGGTGATTGGGATTCCGGAAGGGGAAGAGGAACAATTTCAAGGGATGGAAAACTTATTTCAAGGAATACTCAAGTAAAATATGCTGGGCCTGGCCAGAAATCTTGATATAAAAATACAAGAAGCTCACAGAACTTCTGGAAGACTCAAAATGAAAAGGCAATAACTTCATCACATGGTCATTAGGCTGACCAAATTAAACATGAAAGAAGCAATACTCCGTTCAGCGAGGCAAAAACAACAATTAACCTATAAAGGAAAACCTATCAGACTAACAGCAGACTTCTCAACTGAAATCTTATAAGCCAGGAGTGATTGGGTCCCTATCCTTAATCTTCTAAAACAGAACAAAGCCCAACCTAGAATTCTGTATCCAGCAAAATTAAGTTTCATCTATGAGGGAGAAATAAAGTCCTTCTCAGACAAGTGATCACTGAAGGAATTTGCAAAGTCCAGACTAGCCCCACAGGAAGTTCTCAGACCTGCATATCTAACTGAACAGGGCAATAGATACTCATCAAAGTAAAATCATCAAATAATTAAAGTTTAGAACTTGAACTACATGATGGCTCAAGGAGTAAGACAAAGCAACAATATGAATGGTAATCTTCCTCCAATTTCAATCCTCTCAATCAATGTAAATGGCTTAAATTGTCCTCTAAAGAGACATAGTCTGGCAGAGCGGATAAAAATCCACAAGCCTAGTATCTGCTGTCTACAGGAAACATATCTAACCCACAGAGATATCTTCTGGCTGAAGGTCAAGGGATGGAAAACTATCATCCAGTCAAAAGGAAGTCAAAAGAAAGCTGGGGTAGCTATGCTATTTGCAGATAATATAAGCTTTAAAATAGCAAAAGTAAAAAAGGATAAAGATGGCCAGTTTATAATGGTGAAAGGGAAGATCCAACAAGAAGATATAACAATTCTTAATATCTATGCACCCAGTACAGGAACACCCAATTACATAAAGCAAACCTCATCTAATATAAACACCATGTTATGCAACACTGCCATAGTAGCAGGAGACTTCAATACTCCACTGAATGATCTGGATAGATCCTCCAAACAGAAAATAAGCAAAGAAATAATGGACCTGAACAGAGCCCTTGATCAAAAAGGTCTGTCTGATCTCTATAGAACATTCCATCCAAATAAAGTTGCATTTACATTCTTCTCAACAGCCCATGGAACCTTCTCCAAAATTGATCACGTCCTAGGCTGCAAATCAGATCTCAAAAAATTCAAGAAAATAGAAATTATATATTTTATCTTTTCCGACCATAGTTGTATAAAATTATAGTTCAACTCCTATAGTAGCACTCAACACCTCACAAAATCATTGAAACTAAACAATCGATTATTAAAAAATTATTGGGTCAAGGAAGAAATCCAGAGGGAAATCAAGAGTTTAACGGTGATACTTGTTAACAAATCCTGTGGGATACAGCAAAAACTTACCTGACAGGAAAGCTAATAGCAATCAACGTTCACATCCAAAAAACAGAAAGATTAGATACTAACAACCTAATGAATAGGCTCAAAAAATTGGAAAAAGAAGAGCAAACAATTCCCAATCATATTAGAAGAAAAGAAATAATGAAGATCAAAGCAGAACTCAATGAAAGGGAGAATAAGAAAACTATACTAAAGATCAACAAAACCAGAAGCTGGTTTTTTGAAAAGATAAACAAAATTGATGGTCCTCTTGCTAGATCGACAAGGACTCAAAAGGAAAGGACTCTAATAAACTCAATAAAAAATGAAAAAGGAGAGATCACAACAGACACCATAGTAATACAAAACATTATATTTGACTACTAAAAAAAACTATATGGAAGATTAATCAAGATGGCGGATGAGAAACACCGCCAGACAGAGTGTCTCTGCAGAAAACACAGATTCTAGGAGAAATCAGAAGAAAGAAGCAAGAAGACGAGGATACATGAGATAAGGGTCGGAAGGAGGGGTACCTGAGACCACGGAAGACTTCATGGGAGGAGGTTGCAGAGGAGAACTGGAAGCAGAGACCTCCAGAGCAGCCTGGAGACCAGTGGCAAGGGTAGGTAGAGCAGTTAACTTTCCCCTCCCTTACATCTCAGACTGCTGGTGGCCTCCCCAGTGATTGGAAAGTCCTATGGACACCAGCCCAGAGACGGCCACCGCCAGTGAGCAGTAAGCCTGTAGCAGACGCGGCACCAGGCTCCCAACTCCTGCTAGCACCTCCATGTGCACAGACCCAAGCCACATGGCAGGCGCCATATTGCCTCATTCTCCCCTCCCCTGTCCCTATCCGTGGCTACCAAGAGAGACAATATAGCCACCAACAGGAGGCAACTCCATCGAATGGGACCTTCCCTTTTGGGGCCCTACAGCTAACTGAGGGGAACTCAGACAGTGAGCTCCCTACCCACCAGCCATCCCAGGTGCTGCTGGCCCAGTGATCCCAGGAGAACGGGGCAGACCCTGAGGCTGAGCGACATCAATCTAGCTTGGGCTCCCCAAAGGTGAATTGGGACTGGCACTCCTCTCCTTGGTGGGGATAGGGATTGAACTCTGGGGCCCAGAGATCAGACCTGCAGACCAGATCCCATCCATCCAGGTCTTGCATTGCCCGGGGCACAGAAGAGATATACATGAACAGCCTACTGAGGTAAGTGTGCCTTAAGGAGCAGATGAATGTCCTTGAGAGCAACCATCATCCCAAAGGGGGGCAGTGCACCCAGCACAGGCGGCAATCCTGTGCAGGGAACCTCCCTGCATATCAACTAAAGAGGCCCTTCTAAGAGCTGTAAGACGAAAGAAGCAACTAACATGCAAAGGAAAGCCAATCCCAATAACACCAGACTTCTCTAATGAGACTTTACAAGAAAGGAGAGACTGGGGCCCCATTCTCACTCTTCTGAAACAGAACAATGCCCAGCCTAGAATCCTATTCCCTGCAAAACTAAGTTTTGTATATGAAGGAGAAATTAAGACAATCTCAGATAAGCAAAGACTGAGGGAATTCACCTAGACAAGACCAGCCCTTCAAGAAGTACTCAAAACAGTGTTACCCACGGATCAGCACAATAAACACTCATGAATGAAAATCTACTCAAAGCTAAAGATCAAAGCCCAGAAACCACAATGGCTCAAGAGAGAAAACAAAGGAACAAAGTTGAACCCAACATAATGAACAGAAATCTGCCGTACCTATCAGTTATCTCAATAAATGTGAATTTCTTGAACTCCCCACTCAAGAGACATAGCCTGGCCAATTGGATAAAAAAACACAAGCCAAGTATCTGCTGCCTTCAGGAAACACATCTAACCTGCAAGGACGCATATAGACTAAAGGTAAAGAGGTGGAGAACAATATTTCAAGCAAACAGAAGCCAAAAGAAAGCTGGCATAGCTGTGCTGATTACAGATAACTTAGTTTTTAAATCAACAAAAGTAATAAAAGACAACGAAGGTCACTATATAATGGTGAAGGGTACAGTTCAACAAGAAGACATAACAATTCTAAATATATATGCACCCAACCTTGGTGCACCCAGATTCATAAATCAAACTCTACTGGATCTAAACAAATGGATAAACAACACCACCAAAATAGTTGGAGACTTTAACACCCCACTGACAGCACAGGACAGATCCTCCAAACAGAAAATCAGCTCATGGGTCATTCTCTAGATTGACCATATCCTAGGACACAAAGCACGTCTCAAACAATTTAAAAAATAGAAATTGTACTATGTATCTTTTCAGACCACAATGGAATAAATGTAGAAATCAATCCTAATAGGAGTTCTCATTTCTACACAAAGTCATGGAAACTACACAACCTTCTGCTGAATGATCACTTCATGAACGAGGAAATCAAGATGGAAATCAAAAGAGTCTTTGAACTAAATGGCAAAGGAGACACAAGTTACCAAAACCTGTGGGACACAGCTAAAGCAGTCCTGAGAGGAAAGTTTATTTCCATAAATGCCTATATCCAAAAGTCGAAAAGATCATAAATAGACAACCTAATGAATAGTCTCAAAGAGCTGGAAAAAGAACCCAAAACCCAACAGAAGAAGTGAAATCATTAAGATCAAATCAGAACTAAACGAAATTGACAACAGGGAAACTATACAGAAGATAAATAAAACAAAAAGTTGGTTCTTTGAAAAAATAAACAAAATCGACACACCATTGGCTAGACTAATGAAAAGCAATAAAGAAAAATCTCTAATAAGCTCCATCAGGAACAATAAAGGAGAAATTACAACTGATGCCATGGAGATACAAGATATAATATATGACTACTACAAAAACCTCTATGCACACAAACTGGAAAATGTGGAGGAAATGAACAATTTTTTAGAGACACACAGCCTTCCTAGGCTCAACCAGGAAGAAATAGAGTTCCTGAACAGACCAATATCAAGTACTGAAATTGAAACAGCAATAAAAAACCTTCTTAAAAAGAAAAGTCTTGGACCACATGGTTTCACATCCGAATTTTACCACACCTACAAAGAAGAACTGGTGCCTATCCTGCAGAAATTATTCCACAACATCAAGAAGGATGGAATCCTCCCCAACACATTTTATGAGGTGAACATAACCCTGATGCCAAAACCAGGAAAGGATGCAACAAAAAAAGAAAACTACAGACCAATATCCCTTATGAATATAGAAGCAAAAATTCTCAACAAAATCCTAGCCAATCGAATCCATGTGCTTGTCAAGAAAATAATCCATCACAACCAAGCTTCATCCCAGGGATGCAGGGATGGTTCAACATGCACAAATCTATAAATGTAATTCACCATATAAACAGAAGCAAAAACAAAGACCATATGATCCTCTCAATAGATGCAGAAAAAGCATTTGACAAAATTCAACACCCTTTTATGATAAGAACGCTCAACAAAATATGCATAGATGGGGCTTACCTAAAAATGATACAAGCCATGTATGACAAACCCACAGCCAATATCATACTGACTGGGAAAAAATTGAAAGCATTCCCACTTAGAACTGGAACAAGACAAGTTTGCCCACTATCTCCACTTCTATTCAACATAGTGCTGGAAGTCCTTGCTACAGCAATCAGACAAGAGAGCAGAATTAAGGGCATCCAAATGGGAGCAGAACAGACCAAACTCTCACTCTTTGCTGATGACATGATATTATACCTAGAAAACCCCAAGGATTCAACCAAGAGATTCATTGAATTGATAAATGAATTTGGTAAAGTCTCAGGATACAAAATCAATACACAGAAATCAGAGGCATTCATATACGCCAACAACAGTACAAGAGAGAACCAAATCAAAGACTCAATTCCCTTCAAAATAGCAACAAAGAAAATAAAGTACTTTGGAATATATTTAACTAAGGAGGTAAAAGACCTCTACAGGGAGAACTATGAAACACTGAAGAAAGAAATAGCAGAGGACGTAAACAGTTGGAAGAATATACCATGCTCATGGGTTGGCAGAATCAACATTGTTAAAATGTCTATACTACCCAACGTGACCTACGGAGTCAATGCAATCCCTATTAAAATGCCATCATCATTTTTCACAGATATAGAAAAAATAATTTTACGTGAGAAGACCCCATATAGCAAAATCAATCCTAGGCAATAAAAACAAAATAGGAGGTATCAATTTACTAGACTTCAAACTATACTACAAGGCTATAGTCATTAAAACAGCTTGTGACTGGCACAAGAACAGGGACATTGACCAGTGGAACAGAACAGAGAACCCAGATATAAAACCATCCTCATATAGCCAACTAATCTTTGACAAAGCAGACAAAAACATACACCGGGGAAAAGAATCCTTATTCAATAAATGGTGCTGGGAAAACTGGATAGCCAGATGTAGAAGACTGAAACAAGACCCACACCTTTCAGATTTCACAAAAATCAACTCACACTGGGTAACAGACTTGAACCTTAGTTGTGAAACTATTAGAATTCTAGAGGAAACTGTTGGAAATAGCCTTCTAGACATTGGCCTAGGCAAAGAAGAAGAAGACCCCAAAGGCAATCACAGTAGCAACAAAAATAAACAAATGGGACCTGATCAAATTAAAAAGCCTCTGCACAGCCAAAGAAACTGTCAAGAGAGCAAACAGACAACCCACAGAATGGGAGAAAATTTTTGCAAGCTACACATCTGATAATACGCTGAAATAAAAAAAATACTATATGCCCCAAAACTACAGAACGAAGACGAAATGGACAAATACCTGGATTCATACAACCTCCCTAAATTCACCAAGGATTTAACAGAATTCCTGAACAGACCAATCTCAAGCTTAGAAATTGAAGCAGTAATTAAAAACCTCCCCAAACAGAAAAGTCCCCGGCCAGATAGGTACACTACAGAGCTCTACCAAACATACAAAAATGAACTCATACCTATACTACAGAAACTATTCCACACCATTGAGAAGGATGGTATCTACCAAACTCATTCTACAAAGCTAATATCACCTTAATACCAAAGCCAGGAAAGGATGCAAAAAAAGAGAAAATTACAGACCGATATTCCTCATGAATATAGATGCAAAAATCCTAAATAAAATTTTAGCACATAGAATTCAGCAGCACATCAGAAAAATAATTCACCATGACCAGGTGGGCTTTATTCCAGGGATGCAAGGCTGGTTCAACATACACAAGTCTATAAATGCAATTCACTTCATAAATAAAAACAAGAACAAAGACCATATGATTTTGTCAATAGATGCAGAAAAAGCATTTGACAAAGTCCAACACACCTTTATGATAAAAACTCTTAACAAAATAGGCATAGATGGCTCATACCTTACATTTATAGTGTAGCTATCTGGCCGGGGACTTTTTTTTTTATCAAATCCATGTATGACAAACCCACTGCTAGTATTATTCTAAATGGGGAAAATTTGAAATCATTCCCTCTTCGAACTGGAACTAGACAAGGATGCCCACTATCGCTTCTTCTATTTAACATAGTGCTCGAAGTCCTAGCAATAGCAATCAGGCAAGAGAGGGGTATTTAGGGCATCCAAGTGGGGGCAGATGAGATCAAACTTTCACTCTTTGCTGATAATATATTATACCTAGAAAATCCCATGGACTCATCCAAGAGACTCCTAGATTTAATAAATGAATGTGGCAAAGTTTCAGGTTATAAAATCAACATACACAAATCAGAAGCATCCATATATGCCAAGAACCATCAAGCGGAAACTCAAATCAAAAACACAATACCCTTTACTATAGCCCCAAAGAAAATTAAATATCTAGGCGTATACTTAACAAAAGATATGAAATATTTATACAACGAGAACTACGAAACACTAAAAAAAGAAATTGCAGATGATTTAAACAGATGGAAAAATCTACCTTGTTCATGGATCAGTAGAATCAATATTGTTAAAATGTCAATATTACCTAAATTGATTTATAGAATTAATGGAGTCCCCATCAAAATACCACCAGCATTCTTTACAGATCTAGAAAAAGTAATTCTTCACTTTGTATGGAACCAGAAAAAACCTCACAGAACCAAAGCAATCTTAAGTAAAAAGAACAAATTGGGAGGCATCAGTCTTCCTGACCTCAAGCTGTATTATAAAGCAATAATAGTTAAATCAGCCTGGGACCTGGCACAAGAACAGAGGCATCGATCTTTGGAATAGGACTGAGATTCCAGAGATGAAACCATCTGCATATGGTAACTTAATCTTTGATAAAGCAGACAAAAATATACATTGGAGAAAAGAATCTCTTTTCAATAAATGGTGCTGGGAAAACTGGATAGCTACATGCAGAAGAATGAAACTGGATCCCTACCTCTCACCTCTCACAAAAATCCACTCAAGATGGAGAACAGACTTAAACCTAAGGCATGAAACCTTAAGAATCCTAGAAGAAGTTGTTGGGAAGACCCTTTCAGACATCGGCCTAGGCAAAGAATTCTTGAAGAAGACCCCCAAAGCAATCACTGCAGCAATAAAAATAAACAAATGGGATCTGATCAAATTAAAAAGCTTCTACACAGCCAAGAAAACTATCATTAGAGCAAATAGACAACCTACAGAATGGGAGAAAATATTTCCTGTCTACACTTCTGATAAAGGTCTGATAACACGAATCTATCTAGAACTCAAAAGAATTAACAAGAAAAAATCTAACAACCCCATCAAGAAATGAGCAACAGAAATGAACAGAAACTTTTCCAAAAAAGACAGAATAATGGCCAGTAAACATATTAAAAAATTCCCAACATCTCTAATCATCAGAGAAATGCAAATCAAAACCACAATGAGGTATCACCTAACCCCAGAGAGAATGGCCTGTATCAAAAAATCCCAAAATAACAAATGCTGGTGAAGATGTGGAGAGATAAGAACAGTCTTACACTGCTGGTGGGACTGCAAATTAGTGCAACCTTTGTGGAAAAGAATTTGGAGATACCTCAAACAGCTAGATATAGAAATACCATTCAACCCTGCAATAGCATTGTTGGGCATCTACCCAAAAGAGCATAAGACATTCTATAATAAATACGTCTGCACCCGAATGTTTATCACAGCACAATTCACTATTGCAAGG
>VSMD01111201.1:0-67756 GCA_008750895.1 Mirza zaza
TCTGTTTACCTCTGGACCATTGAAATTATTTTCTTTCCCTGGTTCTTCTTATTTAGGAACCGTTCTGCATTTCAAGTTCACAGTTTCTTCCACCACTGCTAGAGCTATTTCCAAAATAATCTGGAAGTGTGAATAATTAAACAGTATACATTTCTGTAGCCACAAATCAACAGAGACCTAGAACATTTAGACACAAGCCCAGCATTTCCTTCTCAAACTCAGGAAAATGGTGACAGATATTCTCACAGTGGGAGGCTCATGGTAGATATTTCTTTCATATTATTATAGTTGTCCTGATGTCTGTGCTACAGAGACATTCTCCAAAGAACCAGTCATTGGCACTGTATGGCAATTTAAGTTACGTGCTGCTTTTGAAAAGTTTCTGACTCATATAGCAAATTAAAGTTAGAAATCTATTTGTATAGTACTACAAATTCTGAAACTCCAGGGACAATGTCCCATAGATCCAATTATAGTCAGTAGTTTATCTGGTCTAATTTTAGTGTTATTCCAACAAGAATAAACATGTTCTTGTCTACCCTGTTGTTGGAAAGGGGAACTTTTCTCCCCATAGTGTTATGAAATCAGTCAGGCTGGTTAATTTCAACAAAGTTAAGGAGAATGAATAATGTTGTCAGGTTCATAATAGGAATGAGATCAAGTCAGAATTGATATCAGACTTGATATGGAGACCACCAAAGATGGGGGAATGGGTGCTTAAGTAACTCTTATATTGCTCATTACAGCTTAAAGGAAAGACTATTGATAGCAGATATTTTTCATGCAATATGCGGGCCCATCTGTTTTAAGAAACACTTTCTCTTTTGGGAATTTAGCTTTATCCTATAAAGGCATCTTGACCCTTCGGTAATCCATTGAAGGCTCTTTTTATTTGAGTGATGCTTTATGATCCCTTTGTACAACTTGCCTGTTTCCCAACTGAGGAGCAAATGGTTAATAGTATATGCTGGTGGTGGTGGGGAAACATGCTCTCACTTTCATCCCTGTACACTTGTGATTGGATAACTTCTTAGTAGCAGATTGTAATCATGACAATTACTCAATTATACATATCACATCAAACACGTCCTCATTCGTAGAGAAGGCTATAAGTTTGAACAATTGCCAAGATTTTTTAAAGCACGATAAAACAAAAATTCCCCTCCTCACCAGCTATATTTCCAATCAGAATGCATCTATTGTTCTTTCATTTAGTCACTCTCACACAGATATAATCTTCAGGGTCCTGGGATCATGCATATGATCCACTTCTTTAACTGTGGCATAGCTTGGTGCACAGGGAAGGGTATGGGTTTAGTGCAACAAACACTTTACACTTCATTTGTGTCATCTGGAGCAAGTTGATGATCCTCATTGAGATTCAGCTTATTTTTTAGAGGACAATTGACAATATTTTTTTAACAGGGTTGTTGTGAGGAATAGAGATATTGCACATAAAGCAACTAACGTAGTACCCAATATATAGTAGTATTTAAAAAATGTTACTTTCTTTTCCAGTTCTATGGTTTTCTACCTGCTTCTTGAATCCTATTCCTCCCTTGTGTTTATTTTCACCTCTCAGTCTTTCTTTCTTTGTTTGACTGTGGCAATACTCTTCCTTTTCTTGCTTCCTGTAGGCAGGATTCACTGCAATCACAATACAAATGGTTGAAACAAAAGAGAAGAAAAATGGTTGACTGACATCTGTCTCCAGAGGCCCCCTTTGCTCTGAATTTCCTTATCCAACACTTCTTCTAACTCACCTGTTCAGTTCCCATAGTCTAAGACTTATAAGGCTCCAGGTGAACCATTAATGTGACTTGACTGCCTAGGGGAAGGGTCCGAAGAGAATGCTGTTTTAGGGCTCCCCATACACAGGTCAGATGGAGACAGTGACTAACACTGAAGAGTGTTTTCATCTTGACTTCTCACTATGTATACAGCAACAGACCACACTTCTGGTTAGAAAATACCCCGAGAAAACATTGAAAAGAAGAAAAACTGAATGAACCTCCATGCAATTTTCTCTCTGGAAAAGAAACAGCCAAAATCTTGACAAGTTTCCTGATATGTATGATTCTCTAGTCTTCCCCACCTCCATTTATAGCACTAGCATTCACTCGTATACTAAGGCAAAAAACTAAAAGTAGTCCTTGACTTCTTTTTCTCCCTTTTCTCCCATATCTAGTGAAAAATGAAGTCTGGTCAAATCTCCCTGAAAAGTATATCTCGGACTTCCAGCTCCTAGTAATAGTGCAGTGTTTTGTGGCAGAATGGTTTTGATCAGACTAACCCTCCTGCTACTAACAATTATAAACTCTCATCAAGTATTTGAAAAAAACTGCGTAATGGCACTGAAGAGTGAGCAAATGTAGGCGATCAGGAGAGGATTCAAGCCCTGAAATAAGTGAATTACACTGGGTGAATCTACAGTTATCTACAGCTTTTCCTTTGAGGGTGACCCCCTGTCCATGCAGCAGATGGTGCTCAAGCAGAGAGTAGCAGTCTTAATGGGCCAAGATGCCAGAGGTTAGCATTTGAGGCTGCCAGAGCAGCTAAAAATTTATGGAAAACTCCTAGGAAAAGAGGAAGCCCAAGAGGTGAAAAACCTAAACTATATGTAAAATCTAGCATCACATCTTGGCTGACTACTGAATTTGGCATGAATAGAGTGAGCCTTCTTAGAACCTAAGGAAAAGTGAAAATTAGAAAGATGAAAGAATTTTGGCAGCAACTCACTGCAAGGAGACATTCAAGCATTCACATTCCACCAAAGAGAATCCATTGGCAAATACTTCAGGATTTCCATTGACACCCAGGTCCTTTATTTATAATATGATTGAGATCAGGTTGTGCTTGATATAGAGACCACCAGAGTGCATTATACAGGCACCCTGTCCTCAGGAATAATGAATGAGGTCTTAATGTGAGACTTACAGTTACACAGAAGGGAGAACATTTACGTTAAGAAGCATCATGTGTTATATTTCATATTATGTATCTTATGTAACATTCTTTAGAGAGCCATATGCTATAGCTTCTGGGCTTGTTACCTATAAGTAATTCTTTATCCAGGGACACTCTAAAAATGTTATTGTGTAGACAAGGTCACTCCATCCTAACAAATATAATTAGTGTCTATATACAGAGGTCCAGTTGTTAAGAGGCCTATATTGGGTCACCATCTCTTATTTCTCTGTTCCCTGGGAGACTCCCCCTACTAAGAGAAGTGAGTGGATCACAGGCTAGTTGCTTTAATTCCTTCATCTATGGGCTATTGGAAATTTTCTGCCATAAGGATTTTATTATTTACATGAGATGATTTCATATTAATTTAAGATAGAGTGAAATAAATTGAGGGGCTATACTGAAACCCCAAGAGCAACCACCATAGAATGCTATAACTGAATTTAGATGAAAAACTAATAAAGACAATACCAGGAAATGAAATAACTAAAATTTTGGTTAATAAAATATACAGAAATAAAACAAGAAATTAAAAGGGACAAATAGAAAACAAATAGTAAGATGATAGAATTAAACTAAAACATATTCACAATTACATTAAACATAAATTAACTCTAATTAAAAGACAGATTCTTAGATTCAATAAAAAAGGAAGACTCAATGTTTTTAAAAAATAAATTTAAACAAAGACTCAGATAGGCTTACTGTTAAAGGATGGGGAAAGAAATAACAATAAAATACTAAATGAAAGAAAGCTGGTATCAACCTCAGTGTCCTTCTATTGATGAATAGATAACAAAAATATGGCAAATGTAAACAATGGAATACCATTTAGCCTTAAAAAAGGAAATCTTATTATTTGTGACAATGGGGATAAACCTGAAGGACATTATGCTAAGTGAGATAGCCAGGCGCAGAAAGACAAATACCACATGATCTCACCTACATGTGGACTCTAAAAGAGTTGAACTCATAGAATTAGAGACTGGAATTTGGTTTCCACAGGCTTGGGAGGAGAGTGAATAGGGGAAAATGAGATGATGATCAAAAGTAGAAAGTTTCTGTTAGACAAAAGGAATAAGCTTTTGTGATCGATTACACAGAATGGTACCTATAATAAATAATAATGCATTGTAAATATCAAAATTGCTGAAATAATATATTTTAGATGTTTTCACCACAAAAGAATAAGTACGTGATGTGATGGATTTACTAATTTGCTTGGCTTAACCATTCCACATTTTACATACATATATCAAAACATCACACTATACCCCATAAATATATAAAATTACTATCAATTATTATTCATCAATTAAAAATAAAATTAAGAAAAACTAGGAATAGGTTTTAAGATCCATCGATCAAAAAAGAAGAGCAAAATAAATCAGAGTAAGTAAAAAACAATAATGAAGAACAGAAATAAGTGAAATGGAAAAATGTAATACAAAAACCTACAAATCCAAGAGTTGGCTATTTAAAAAGGTTAATAAGATTGATAAATCTCTAGCTAACTGATTAAGAAAAAGAAGTGGAAGCAAAAACTAAACACTTTAAGAATTAAAGAGAAGATATTCCGAGATTGTCAAAAACGGCAGATTAGAGATGACCTCCTGGCTCTCTGCTCTCAGAGTGGGAGGTGAAGAAAGTGGTCTAAATCACTCTAGTGGGTAGTACTCCCACAGGATCGGCTTCACAGAATTGCAGGGAAGCTTCGAGGGTCAAGCAGTGCTGGGAAAAGGAGGAGAGTGAGTCAGTGGATTTGCCCCAAAGTTCCAACAGTCTGAGTTGTACAGCAGGGATTGGAGCACAATCCAGCTGTGCCCAGTGGCCAACGGGCCGGAACTGTGTGATCTGTCCCAAGGGGAATGCCGGCTCCTTCACTCACCCCCACACCTACGCAAGCAGTGAAGCACCTGAAGTCATCGCGAAGAGGTAACACGGGTGGTCAGGTGTTTTAGAAAGGAGACAGAATCAGAAAGCAATTTGAACTCTTCAGTGCATGGTATAGGGACTCCTTGGCTGGGAGGTCTATACATACAGCAGCTTATGCTTTGCTTTTGAAGAGGTAGAGAAGTGAGACAGATCGCTCATTTGGCTGAGTTGTCTGGTGGACTCGGGTGTCCCAAGCTCTGCCGGTGAGGGGGTGGAAGAGGGAGGGAGCTCTATCCTCAGCAGGCCCTCCCAGAGGGCTTCGGTGGCCCAAGCTCTGCTAGTGACACAAGGAAAAGGGCAAATTTTCACCCCTCGGTGGAGCCTCTCAGTGGTCTCCGGCCACTCCAGCTCTGCTGGTGAGGGGCCGCAAGAGGGAGGGAGCTTGCTTATCGGTGAAGCCTCTTACACTAGTGACTCAAGTCCCACCGGTGAGGTGACAGAAGAGGGAGAGAGATTGCTCTCCAGGCAGTGTCCCCCGGTATGGTCCGGCAGTCTCCATCCCACCAAGCTGCCTCTGTTTTGTGCCTAATGAACAGAACCTTCCCTAGCATGGTGGAATTGGGAAGGAGAGCAATTTTCCAACTGTGACTTGGGACAACAGTACCACCCGTACTTTCTTGGGTTTTGAATTAGGTGCTTCTCTCCAGAACTACAGACTCCACCCCTGTGTGGAGTAGTGAAACAAGCCATTATTCAAGCTGAAACCGGAGGCTGAACTGCTATCTCCTCTTGCTTATTATCCACTGCTGGCCCATTTTTACTCAAAGGGCCAGATCTCTCCCCTGAAAGGTTTTAGAAACAGCTTCCCTAGACTGGTATCCAAGCTGATACCCATGCCCATCTGCTGGATGTGAATTGGTAGACAGGGCCTTCAGCCAAAGCATCAGCCCCCAGTCCTGGAAGTGTGCAGTGGTGAGGGAGTTCGCTTTTAGGGCTAAGACCCACCTGGGTTGTGGAAGATCCTTGTCTGTGACCAAGCCACTGTTATTTTGTAGGGAAGGGCTGGACCCCTCTCATGCAGGAATAGAGCAGCCAGGCAGGTTGTTCTCTGTTCTGTGTCACTCAGCAGTCCTGGGCAGGGCCTCCTCTACACCCCTGAGGCTTTTACTTCATACCAAACAACAAACCCCATCCTTGGAGGGGCAGAGTAAAAAGAGTTGATTCCCTACTACAGCAAGTTGGTTTGGGTCATCTGTTAAAAGCAGAATACAAGGGCTTGCCTTTGGTATCCAGGCAGTTGCCAAATTACAGGCTTATGTTCTGGGAAGGAAAATCTCAACCAGAATCCCTAGGAATGGCACCAAAAGTCACCTTCCACAAGGAGCTGCCCCGTATAAACAGCAAAGATCTCTGAATAACTTTTAAGCAGCTCCCCTCTAGCCACAGATCAAGCAACCTCTGAAGTATACTCTCTTAGGCTTGCCAATACCTATTGGTTATCTCACATTAAATAAATAGGTAACAGTGTGCAAGGATCCCCTGAGAGATGCATGACACTGTCCAAAGGCTGATATTCCTGTTTACCACATTTAGGGGTTTGGAGCTCATTACATAAGTATTGGAATGGCTTGATAACCTCCCCCAAAGCAAACCACAAGCAACAAAAAGAGAGAATAACCTCATAGCTCATCACAATGGCTCCCACCTCATACTAGTACTTGATAGGGGAGTCACGCTCACTAGAGGGATACAACTCTAAGCAAGGGATCCAGTCTCACTAATCTCTATTAAAAGACAGTGAAGACAACAGGTCAAAGATAACCCAAGAGGCTCAAACTCCTCTAATACATTACAGGTCCAGAGCGCACATCCTCAGATCTGCCAAGGATCATCTCTCTAGAATCCCAGAATTTAGCTCATAATCTAGTCCCAAGACCTCTGGTCCTCGATAAATCACCCAGATGAGAAAGAACCAGTGAAAGATCACAGGAAACATGAAGGAGCAGATATAAAAGTAACCTCCAAAAGAAAATACTTGTTCTCCATCAACTGACACCAACTTACATGATATGATTAAACTGACGGAGGGAGAATTCCAAATATGGATTGTTAGAAAACTCAATGGAATTAAAGAGAAAGTAGAAACCCAACATAGAGAAACCATAAGAACAATACAGGAAATGAATGAAAAATTGTCCAAAGAAATTGAAATTATTCAGAAAAAACAAACAGAAATTATGGCAATGAAGGAAATAATCAAGGAACTCCATAATACAATGGGAAGCATCAAGAACAGGATGGACCATGCAGAGGAAAGTATCTCAGAGCTTGAAGATTATGCCTATGTGCTAAAGAAATCAGAGGAAGATAGAGAATACAGAAACAAGAGATAAGACCAAAGTTTACAGGAAGTGTGGGATTATGTCAAAAAGCCGAATCTCAGATTGATTATGATTCTGGCAGGGGAAGAAGAACATTCACAAGGGCTGGAAAACTTATTTCACAGAATACTGGAGGAAAATATGCCAGGCGTGGCTAGAAATCTTGATATCCAAATACAAGAAGTACACAGAACTCCTGGGAGACTCAACTTGAAAAGGCAATCACCTCATCACGTGGTTATTAGTCTGACCAGAGTTAATGTGAAAGAAACAATCATCTGTGCAGCGAGACGAAAGTAGCAAATGATGTGTAAAGGAAAGTCTATCAGACTAACAGCAGACTTCTCATCTGAAACCTTACAAGCCAGGAGGGATTGGGTGCCTATCTTAATCTTCTAAAACAGAATAACGCCCTACCTAGAATTCTTTATCTAGCAAAATTAAGTTTCATCTATGAGGGAGAAATTAAGTCCTTCTCAGACAAGCAACTGAAGGAATTTGCAAAGTCCATACCAGCCCTACAGGAAGCTCTCAGACCTGCCTTCCACACCAAACAGGGCAATAGACACTCCTCAAAGTAAAATCTCAGGAATTAAAGGCTGTAACTTGAACTGCATGATGGCCCAAGGAGCCAGTCAAAGTAACAGGACTGCACTCAACAATATAAATGGAAATCTTCCTCTAATTTCAATCCTCTCAATAAATGTAAATGGTTTAAACTGTCCTGTGAAAAGGCATAGTCTGGAAGAGTGGATAAAAACCCACAAGCCTAGTATCTGCTGTCTACAGGAAACACATCTAACACCAAAGATGCCTTCCGGCTGAAGGACAAAGGGTGGAAAACTATCATCCAGAAGTCAAAAGAAAGCAGGGGTAGCTATACTATTTGCAGATAACATAAGCATTAAAATGGCAAAAGCAAAAAAGGATAAAGACGGCTGCTTCATAATGGTGAAAGGGAAGACCCAACAAGAAGATTTAACAATTCTTAATATTTATGCACCCAATACAGGAGTACCAGTTACATCAAGCAAAACTTTTAGATCTAAAGAGCATGTTAAATAATACTGCCATAATAGCAGGGGACTTCAACACTCCACTGAATGATCTGGATAGATCCTCCAAACAGAAAATAAGCAAAGAAATAATGGGCTTAAACAAAGCTCTTGATCAAATTGGTCTAACAGATCTCTACAGAACACTCCACCCAAATAAAGTTGAATTTACATTCTTTTAAGCTGCCCAGGGATCCTTCTTCAAAATTGATCACATACTAGCCCACAAATCAGAACTGAAAAAATTCAAGAAGATAGAAATTATACCATGTGACTTCTCTGACCATAATCGTATAAAACTAGAGTTCAATTCCTATAGAAACACTCAATGCTTCACAAAGTCATGGAAACTAAACAATCTATTTTTGAAGAATTGTTGGGTCAAGGATGAAATTCAGAGGGAAATCAAGAGTTTCTTTGAGCAAAATGATAACAGAGACACATCCTACCAAACCCTGTGGGATATAGCAAAAGCATACCTGAGAGGAAAACTAATAGCAATAAATGCTCACATCCACAAAACAGAAAGATTAGATACTGACAACCTAATGAATAGATTCAAGGAATTGGAAAAAGAAGAGCAAACCAATTCCAATCCAGTAGAAGAAAAGAAATAACTAAGATCAAAGCAGAACTGAATGAAATGGAGAACAAGAGAATTATATGGAAGACCACAATATCAGAAACTGGTTTTTCAAATAGATAAACAAAATTGATAGCCCTCTTGCTAGACTGACAAGAACCCAAAGGGAAAGGACTCTAATTAACTCATTAAGAAATGAAAAAGGAGAGGTCACAGCAGACACCACAGAAATACAAAACATTATGTTCAACTACTATAAAAAACTATATGCCCAAAAACTACATAATGAGGAGGAAATGGAAGAATTCCTGTATTCATACACCCTCCCTACGTTCACCTAGGAGGTAACAGAATTCTTGAAAATACCGATCTCAAGCTCAGAAATTAGAGCAGTAATTAATAACCAGAAACAGAAATGTCTCTGACCAGATGGCTACTCTTCAGAGTTTTACCAAACATACAAATAGGAACTAATACCTATACTACAGAAATTATTATTTTTACCTATTGTAATACCTATTACTACAGAAATATTGTAGTAATACCTATTACTACAGAAATATTGTAGTAATACCTATTACTACAGAAATATTGTAGTAATACCTATTACTACAGAAATTATACTTATACTACATAAATTATTCCACAACATTGAGAAGGATGGTATCCTTCCTAAGTCATTCTATGAAGCCAATTTCTACTTGATACCAAAACCAGGAAAGAACACAACAAAAAAAGAAAATTTCAGACCAATATCCATCATGAATATAGATGCAAAAATCCTCAACAAAATTTTAGCAAACAGAATTCAGCAGCACATCAGAAAAATAATTCACTATGACCAGGTGGACTTTATTCCAGGTATGCAAGACTGGTTCAACATATGCAAATCTATAAATACAATCTGCCTCATAAATACAAAAAAGAACAAAGACCATATAATTCTGTCAATAGATGCAGAAAAAGCATTTGACAAAGTCCAACACACCTTTATGATAAAAACTCTTAACAAAATAGGCATAAGCTACTAGTACCTTAAAATTATCCAATCCATATATGACAAACTCATGGCCAATATCATACTCAATAGGGAAAAACTGAAACCATTCCCACTTAGATCTGGAGGTAAACAAAGATGCCCACTATCTCCTCTTCTATTCAACAAAGTACTCAAAGTCCTAGCTATAGCAATCAGGCAAGAGAGGGATATCAAGATCATCCAAATGGGTGCAGATGAGATCAAACTCTCGCTCTATACCGATGATATGATATTATACCTAGAAAACCCCATGGATTCGTCTAAGAGACTCCTAGACTTGATATGTGAATTTGGTAAAGTCTCAGGTTACAAAATCAATATACACAAATCAGAGGTATTCATATATGCCAAGAACCATCAAACTGAAACTCAAATAAAAAACGCAATACCTTTTACTATAGCCACAAAGAAAATTAAATATCTAGGAGTATATTAACAAAAGATATGAAAGACTTATACAAGGAGAACTACGAAACACTAAAAAAAGAAATTGTAGAAGATGTAAACAGATGGGAAAAGCTACCTTGTTCATTGATTGGTAGAATCAATATCGTTAAAATGTCAATATTACCTATAGTCATCTACAGAATTAATTCAATCCCCATCAAAGTACCACCATCATTCATTACAGATCTAGAAAAAATAATTCTGCCCTTTGTATGGAACCAGAAAAAGCCTCCTATAGCCAAAGCAATCTTAAGCAAAAAGAACAAACTGGGAGGCATTAGTTTTCCTGACTTCAAGCTATACTATAAACCAATAATAATGAAATCAGTCTGGTATTGGCACAAAAACAGAAGCATCGATATTTGCAATAGGACTGAGATTCCAGAGATGAAACCATCTGCATAGGTAACCTAATATTTGATAAAGCAGACAAAAATATACAATGGGGAAAAGAATCTCTCTTCAAAAAATGGTGCTGGGAAAACTGGATAGCTACATGCAGAAGAGCGAATCAGGATCCCTACCTCTCACCTCTCACAAAAATCCACTCAAGATGGATAACGGATTTAAACATAAGGCATGAAACCTTAAGAATCCTAGAAGAAGAGGTTGGAAAAACCCTCTCAGACATTGGTCTAGGCAGAGAATTCTTGAAGAAGACCCCCAAAGCATTCACCACAGCAACAAAATTAAACAAATGGGACCCGATGAAATTAAAAAGCTCTGCACAGCCAAGGAAACTATCATTAGAGCAAATAGATAACCTACAGAATGGGAGAAATATTTGCTCTCTACAATTCTGATAAAGGTCTGATAATAAGCATCTATCTAGAGCTCAAAAGAATAAACAAAAAATCAAAAACCCCATCAAGAAATGGGCAATGGAAATGAACAGAAACTTTTCCAAAGAAGACAGAATAATGGCCAACAAACATATAAAAAAAGTTCAGCATCGCTAATCATTAGAGAAATGCAAATCAAAACCACAATGAGATATCATCTAGCCCCAGTGAGAATGGCCTGTATCAAAAAATCCCAAAACAACAAATGCTGGCTAGAATGTGGAGAGACAGGAGCACTCTTACACTGCTGGTGGGACTAAAAATTAGTGCAACCATTGTGGAAAAGAATTTGGAGATATCTCAAAGAACTAAAAATAGAAATACCATTCGACCCAGCAATAGCATTGTTGGGCATCTACCCCAAAGAACATAAGACATTCTGTTTTAAAGGCATCTGCACCCAAATGTTTACGCCAGCACAATTCACTATTGTGGAAACAACCCAAGTATCCATCAACTCATGAGTGGATTATTAAAATTGGTATATGTTTACAATGGAATATTACTCAATTCTAATAAATGACAGTGAGCTAGCACCTCTTATATTATCCTGAATTGAGCATAAGCCCATTATCCAAAGTGAGATGACACAAGATCAGAATAATGGGCTCCATACATACTCGCCATCAAATTGGTACTGACTGATTAACACTATGATGCTCAAAGGGTGGTGGTGTTCACCACGGATTCGGGGGTTGGAGGGGTAGTCCCACATCTGAGGGATGTGTGAACATTGAGGAGGGGAAAGGCATACTTCTAACCCTTGATAGGGAGAGGCAAAGATAAAAAATATAACCAAAATGTTAAGAAAAAAAGAAAAATATTTGTCGGGTGTGGGGCAGGTGGAAAAGGGGAGGAGGGGATGGATATATACATACATAGTGAGTGTGATGCACTCCATCTGGGGATGGACACGCTTGAAGCTCTGCATCTAGAGGGGAGGGGAGACAAGGGCAATGCATGTAACCTTCACGTTTATACCCCCATAATATTCTGAAAAAAGACAATGATAGGTAAGCGATATGATATGTAAATTAGCTTGATTTAATAATTCCACATATTATACATAGAGCAAAATACATAGTATACATAGAGCAGGGACTCTGGGGGAGAGGAAGGAAGGGAGTGAGCAGTTGATCAAAGAGTACAGAGTTTGAGATACAAAGAGGAATAGGTTTGGAGATCTATTGTACAGCAGGGTGACTACAGTCCACAATAAGGTATTGTATACTTCAAAATAACTAAGAGAGTAAATTTCAAATGTCTCACCATAGAAAATGATAGGTAAGTGATGTGATATGTGAATTAGTTTGATTTAATCATTCCACATAGTATACATAGAGCAAAATACTACATTGTATCCCACAAAGATATACCATTATAATTTGTCATTCAAAAACAATATTTTAAAAATGTTGTAGCAATGAAAGATGCTTATCATGGGACAAAGAAAAATGATGGAGTCATCAGAACACAGTTCAGGATTACATGCATAGTTCCATCCTTGGGGGATAGCAGCAAAAACATTTTTGCACTATGCAGAAGTTAATGCCATCTTGGTTCTGATTGTTTGGACAAGATGACTCTTGTGGAAGCACCTGAAATTCAAGAACCATCACTAAACTTGTGGTTTTCCAACCAGGTAGATAAGGGGATTTTATTATTTTGTTTTATTTTGTTTTGTTTTTTTCTGGGCTGCTTCTTAGCTTGCCTCATAAGCAATTTCAAGCTCATTGCATTCCTTAGAAACACTGATAAAGACATCAAAGATGATGTCACTAGCCCACTGGAGCTGATGAAACACAACACTTTCAATACAGTGTTAACAGGTTTTCTTTTCACCCATATAAACAAATAAGATACATTCATATATTCTCGACATTTGTAATTACCTGGAATTGGTGTTTTTGTAAATTGGTGTTGATATTGGGTGGGTACTAGATTCAACACCCCTTCTTCCTCTTCAGCCAAATAATAGCATCACACTGTGATCACTATTGTCTGACCATAAAGTGTTTACATAAGGATAAAAATCAAAATAACTGGGTTTCTTTTACTTATGATACAATTTCCCAGTCCCCACCTCTGGAGAGTTTCTGAACAAATAGAACTGAGCATCTGATACTTGAGAAAGAAAATTTTTCTGATGTATGCTAAGGGCACTTGGCTTATGATCACCAGTACAATTCCTACTCATGGAATTCTTTCCATTCCCAATCCATTCCTTGCAAGCTCTTTCCTTCTCAGGCTGGGACCTCCTGTAGCAATTATAATTGTCTCACTTTCCCTAAATTTAAGGCTCAAGGAGAGTATGCTTATGTAGCAGGAGGCACCTTCTCCATGGGATTAAGCCATCATCCCATAAGTCCAAGAAAGTTTCTCTAATAAAGAGGAATTAATGTGTATACATTGGGCTTCTTATTCTCCAGCTCATGTGAGGGTAGAAAAGATAACAGTGCATTAATATGTAATATTGGTGAAATTATAATTTATGTAATTTTGCTAACATAAAACATACTTATGAATCATTTTCTACATTATTTGTCTACATTAATGTATCATTTCTTTTGCGTTGTAATCTCACTTCCTCAGATTTAGTTGCTCAAGTCAGCATGCTTTAAGAAAAATAATAACATGATGGGTGAGTGTGGTGATGGTGATGAATTCACTGAGATAATCAAGGCACAATGTGAGAGTATTCTGATCTTAAACCCACAGATACTTCAGTGTAATTCTTATGAAGACACACCTCATACATAGGGTTATAATTATGCTGACCCTTATTACATCTGTATACATACAGATGTTTATTCATTCCCCACATAGACATCTCCAACAAAATCACTCTTACTACAGTTTGTTAAATCTGAACCCATATTTTTTCCCCATTTTAACATTTGGAAAACTAGGAAGAATTCCAAAATTGGTGTCATGGTATATGTAGCTACCGTGAATTGTATCCACTCTAATTTAAAATTACCTATTTCTTTTTAAGTTCAGGGAAAATTCAAATCATTTAAATTATTCCAAAACTTACTAGGCTCAAAATTGTACATTTTTTTTATATATTAGTTATTGTGATGGTTATATAACAGTTGGACACTGAGATGATATAGCAAGTAAAATATGAAATCATAGACAATTGTCTAATTTTAATGTTATATTAATATTTGATAAATGCTAATTACTTTCTTGGGAACTAATTCTGTATATATGGTTAATTAATAAGAAAAGTTTTACTTACAAGGCAAATCAGGATAGAGGACATAATGGTAACCTCCTATTGAAATGAGTATTTTCCAGGGTTTTGGTTTAAGTTAACTATTACACAGTTTTCTGGATAATGTTTGAGATTTTCTAGGTGAGTGTGTTTATTCCAATATTATTTAAAGGTGGATATTAAATCACTATTAAAAGGATTTCTGATCAGCAAGTTTTTCACAGCCATTTTTACCTCTTTGTTCCGTAGACTATAGATGATAGGATTCAGCATGGGGGTTAATGCAGCATATACCAAAGCCATAAATTTATCTATTTCCTGTGAATCTACAGCTGAGGGCTTCAGGTACATGGAGAGAGCTGTCCCATAGAACAAAACCACCACAGTCAGGTGGGCTGCGCATGTTGAAAAGGCTTTGCTTCGACCATCCACTGAGCTGATTCTCAGGATGCTGGAGAGAATAAATGCATATGAGATACAAATGAGTAGCATTGGCATGGGAAGAAGAAGTACGCTGATCACCAGCATGATTAACTGCACCATGGAGGTGTCCATACAAGCCAATTTCAGGACAGCCAGGATTTCACATGTGAAATGATTGATGCTATTATCGCACACAGACAGTGTCAGCACAGACATCGTTTCCACCAGGGCAGTGAGACAGCCTGTCACCCAGGAGCCAGCTGCAATGTGCACACAGACCCTCCTGTTCATGATGATGGGGTATCTCAGGGGGTTGCAGATGGCCACATACCGGTCGTATGCCATCATGGAGAGGAGCACGCACTCAGTGGAGCCCAAGGCAAGAGAGAAGTACATCTGAGTGGCGCATCCTGAGAACGAGATGGTGTTTTTCCCTGAGACAAAGTTTGCCAGCATTGGAGTGAGAGCAGAAGAGGTGTACCAGATGTCCAGAAAGGAGAGGTTGCTGAGGAAGAAATACATGGGGGTGTGCAGGTGGGAATCCAGGATGGTGATGGAGATTAGAGTAACATTGCCCAGCAAGGTGATCAGGTACATCAGCAGACACAGCACAAATATGATGGCCTCAACTTTGGGGTAGCGGCAGAATCCCAGGAAGAAAAAATCTGTCCAATTTCCCTGGGACATTTTATTATGTTATGTTCACCCGTATACGTGCATAGGTGGATTAACATCACATTCTATATAAAACTAAGGACCCACTTCTTCACATACCTGGCATGTTTTCTTCATATGAACTTATGCTCTATTCTCAAATGCTTCTCTAGGTTAGTGATAGTAACACATGTTTGAAGGAATCTGTCATTAATAAAGAAAATTTAAGCAGGAATCAACGAATAAATGTTACTTTTGCTGCAAGACTTTCTTTTGGCAATGTTAGGAGGGAGGGTTTATTTAATAAATATCATGAGAGGATGAGTAAAGAAACAATATTTTTCTTTCTTTTTTTCCAAGCCACATTTTAACTGATTTATGGCTATGTCATCTGTTTACCTCTGGACCATTGAAATTATTTTCTTTCCCTGGTTCTTCTTATTTAGGAACCGTTCTGCATTTCAAGTTCACAGTTTCTTCCACCACTGCTAGAGCTATTTCCAAAATAATCTGGAAGTGTGAATAATTAAACAGTATACATTTCTGTAGCCACAAATCAACAGAGACCTAGAACATTTAGACACAAGCCCAGCATTTCCTTCTCAAACTCAGGAAAATGGTGACAGATATTCTCACAGTGGGAGGCTCATGGTAAATATTTGTTTCATATTATTATAGTTGTCCTGATGTCTGTGCTACAGAGACATTCTCCAAAGAACCAGTCATTGGCACTGTATGGCAATTTAAGTTACGTGCTGCTTTTGAAAAGTTTCTGACTCATATAGAAAATTAAAGTTAGAAATCTATTTGTACAGTACTACAAATTCTGAAACTCCAGGGACAATGTCCCATAGATCCAATTATAGTCAGCAGCTTGTCTGGTCTAATTTTAGTGTTATTCCAACAAGAATAAACATGTTCCTGTCTACCTTGTTGTTGGGAAGGGAAACTTTTCTCCCCATAGTGTTATGAAATCAGTCAGGCTGGTTAATTTCAACAAAGTTAAGGAGAATGAATAATGTTCTCAGTTTCATATTATGAATGAGATCAAGTTGTACTTGATATGGAGACCACCAAAGATGGGGGAATGGGTGGTTAAGTAGCTCTTCTACAGCTTAAAGGAAAGACTATTGACAATAGATATTCTTCATGCAACATAAAGGTCCATCTGTTTTAAGAACCATTTTTCCTTTTGGGAATTTAGCTTTATCCTATAAAGGCATCTTGACCTTTTAGGAATCCACTGAAAGCTCTTTTTATTTGAGTGATGCTTTATGATCCCTTTGTATAACTCGCCTGTTTCCCAAGTGAGGAGCAAATGGTTAATAGTATATGCTGGTCATGGTGGGGAAACATGCTCTCACTTTCATCCCTATACACTTGTGATTGGATAACTTCTTAGTAGCAGATTGTAATCATGGCCATTACTGAATTATTTATATCACATCAAATATGTCCTCATTTTAGAGAAGGTTATAAATTTGAACAATTGCCAAGATTTTTAAAAGCACAATAAAAAAAATTCCCCTCCTCACCAGCTAGTATTTCCAATCAGAATGCATCTGTTGTTCTTTCATTTAGTCACTCTCACATAGATATAACCTTCAGAGGCCTGGGATCATGCGTATGATCCACTTCTTTAACTGTGGCATAGCTTGGTGCACAGGAAAGGGTAGGGCTTTAGTGCAACAAACACTTTACACTTCATTGTTGTCATCTAGAGCAAGTTGATGATCCTCATTGAGATTCAGCTTATTTGTTAGAGGACAATTGACAATGTTTCTTTAACAGAGTTGTTGTGAGGAATACAGATATTGCACATAAAGCAACTAACATAGTACCCAATATATAGTAGTATTTAAAAAATGTTACTTTCCCCCCCATTCTATGGTTTTCTACTTGCTTCTTGAATCCTATTCCTCCCTTGTCTTTATTTTCACCTCTCAATCTTTCCTTCTTTGTTTGACTGTGGCAATACTCTTCCTTTTCTTGCTTCCTGTAGGCAGGATTCACTGCAATCACAATACAAATGGCTGCAACAAAAGAGAAGAAAAATGGTTGATATCTGTCTCCAGAGGCCCCCTTTGCTCTGAATTTCCTTATCCAACACTTCTAACTCACCTGTTCACTTCCTGTAGACCAAGACTTGTAGGGCTTGAGGTGAACCATTTGTCTATGTTGACTTGACTGCCTAGGGGAAGTATCCGAAAAGAATGCTGTTTTAGGGCTCCCCATACACAGGTGAGATGGAGACAGTGACTAACACTGAAGAATGTTGTCAACCTGATTTCTCACTATGTATACAGCAACAGATCCCACTTCTGGTTTGAAAATACCCCCAGAGAACATTGAAAAGAAGAAAAACTGAATGAACCTCCATGGAATTTTCTTTCTGGAAAAGAAACAGCCAAAATCTTGACAAGTTTCCTGATATGTATGATTCTCTAGTCTTCCCCACCTCCATTTATAACACTAGCATTCACTCATACGCTAAGGCAAAAAAACTAGAAGTAGTCCTTGATTTCTTTTTCTCCCTTTTATCCCATATCTAGTACAAAATGAAGTCTGGTCAAATCTTCCTGAAAAGACCATATCTCAGACTTCCAGCTTCTAGTAATAGTGCAGTGTTTTGTGGCAGAATGGTTTTGATCAGACTAACCCTCCTGCAACTAACAATTATAAACTCTGATCAAATATTTAGAAAAAAACTGTTTAACGGCACTGGAGAGTGAGCAAATGTAGGCAGAACTAGAGGGGTCTCAACTCCTGAAAGAAATGAATTACACTGGATGAATCTACAGTTATATGGCTTTTCCTCTGAGGGTGACCCCCTGTCCATGCAGCAGATGGTACTCAAGCAGAGAGTAGCAGTCTTATTGGGCCAAGATGCCAGAGGTTAGCATTTGAGGCTGCCAGAGCAGCTAAAAATTTATGGAAAACTCCTAGGAAAAGAGGAAGCCCTAGAGGTGAAAAACCTGAACTATATGTAAAATCTATCATCAAATCTTGGCTGACTACTGAATTTGGCATGACTAGAGTGAGCCTTCTTGGAACCTAAGGAAAAGTGACAGTTAGAAGGCTGAAAGAATTAAGCAGAGATTTTTAGTAGGAAATCACTGCAAGAAGACATTCAAGCATTCAAGTCCCATTGGTTCCAAAGAGAATCCATTGGTAAATACTTCTGGATTTCTGTTGACACCCATGTCCTTTGTTTACAATATGAATGAGATCAGGTTGTACTTGATATGGAGACCACCAGAGTGCATTAGACAGGCACCCTGTCCTCAAGAATAATGGATGAGGCCTTAATGTGAGATTTACAGTTACACAGAATGGAGAACATTTAAGTTAAGAAGCATGATATGTTATATTTCATTTTATGTATCTTATGTAATAATCTTTAAGAGCGATATACTATAGCTTCTGAGTTTGTTACCTATAAGTAATTCTTTATCCAGGGACACTCTAAAAATGTTATTGTGTAGACAAGGTCACTCCATCCTAACAAATATAATTATTGTCTATATACAGAGGTCCAGTTGTTAAGAGGCCTATACTGGGTCATCACCTCTTGTTTCTCTGTTCCCTGGGAGATTCGCCCTACTAAAAGAAATGATTGGATCACAGCCTGGTTGCTTTATTTCCTTCAACTATGGGCTATTGGGAATTTTCTGCTAGAAGGATTTTATAATTTACATGAGATGATTTCATATTAATTCAAGATAGAGTAAAATAAATTGAGGGGCTATACTGAAGCCCCAAGAGCAACCACCATAGAATGCTAAAACTGAATTTAGATGAAAAACTAATAAAGGCAATGCCAGGAAATAAAATAACTAAAATTTTGGTTAATAAAAAATACAGAAATAAAACAAGAAATTAAAAGGGACAAATAGAAAACAAATAGTAAGATGATAGAATTAAACCAAAACATATTTACAGTTAAACATAAATGAACTCCAATTAAAAGACAGATTGTTAGATTCAATAAAAAAGGAAGACTCAATGTTTTTAAAAAATAAATTTAAACAAAGACTCAGATAGGCTTAATGTTAAAGGATGGGGAAAGATATAACAATAAAATACTAAATGAAAGAAAGCTGGAATCAACCTAAGTGTCCATCTATGGTTGAATGGATAAAGGAAATATGGTATATATAAACAATGGAATACTATTCAGCCTTAAAAAGGAAATCTTGTTATTTTTGACAATGGGGATAAACCTGGAGAACATATGCTAAGTGAAATACCAGGCACAGAAAGACAAATACCACATGATCTCACCTATACCTGGACTCTAAAAGAGTTGAACTCACAAAAGTAGAGAGTAGAATTTGGTTTCCAGAGGCTTGGGGAGAGGAGTGGATAGGGGAAAAGGAGATGATCAAAGGTGGAAAGTTTCTGTTAGACAAGAGGAATAAGCTTTAGTGATTGATTATACAGAATAATAAATAATACATTATAAATTTCAAAATTGCTTAGATTTCAAATGTTTTCACTACAAAAAATGATAAGTATATGAGGTGATGGATTTATTAATTATCCTGATTTAATTCCATATTTTAAATATATATTAAAATATCACATGATACCCCATAAATATATATAATTATTATCAATTACTATTTGTCAATTACAAATAAAATTAAGAAAAATAAAAAATGGAAAACAGGAATAAGTTTTAAGATCTATTATACAGAAGGGTGATTAAAGTCAATAATGGATTATATATTTCAAAATAACTAAGTAAATTTCAAACATCTCATTAAAAACATTGATAAGTAAGGTAATAGATGTTAATTGACTTGATTTAATCATTCCACATTGTATACACACTGATACATATATCAAAACATAACGTATCCCACAAATGAATATGATTATGAATTTTTGATTAAAAATAATATTGACAATTTAAAAAAAAATAAATAAATGAAATTGCCAAGGAAAGAAAGAAATAGAGATCCACAGATAAATGATAAAGAGGTGATATCATCTAAAAGATAAAATTAAATGTATGTGCAGTTAATAGCATAGCTTCAAATCCAGGAAGCAAAAATAGACCCTGCTAAAGAGAAAAACAGAAAACCTATAATCATATCTAGAGATTTTTAAAACTCACTTTCAGTAATTGGTAAGTAGATAAAAATTCAGTGTAGATTTAGAAACCGAAAAACACTGTTAAACAAATGATTGAATTGAGCTTTATAAAGCATTATTAAACAATTGCAGAATACACATTCTTTTCAAGTCAGTACAGACCATTCACCAAGATATAACATATGATCATAAAACAAGCCTCAGTGAATCTCAAAACACTGGAATATACAGAGTATATTCTCTGAACATAATAGAATTAAACACAACACAAACCAATATCAAAACAATAAGTAGAAAATTCTAAAATATTAGTAAATGAACCAATTATACTACTAAATGATCAACATGTCACAAAACAAGTGAAACTAAAACATATTTTTAAGGATCATGGAAATACAGTATGTCCAAATGTGTGGGGTACAGCTAAAGCAGTGTTTAAAAAGAGAAGTTTTAAATTATTATAATACAGAAGAAATGTTTTAAATCAGTTACCTAATATTTCAACTAAAGAAACTAAAAAAAAAGCAAAATAACTCAGAGTAAGTAAAAAACAATAATGAAGAGCAGAAATAGTGAAATGGAAAAATACAATAGAAAAATCTATAAATCCAAAAGTTAGTTATTTGAAAAGATTAACAAAATTGATAAACCTCTAGCTGATTAAGAAAAAAAGTGGAAGCAAAAACTAAACACTTCAGGAATGAAAGAGAAGAGATTCCTACATTCCCTAAAGGTCATTAAAGGCGAATAAGACATTTTTTAACAACAATATACTAATAAATCCAACAACTTCAATTCAATGGGTATATTTCTTAAACATAACTACTTACCAGGACTAATATAACAAGGAATATAAAATATGAATATATCTATAGCACTTAATCTGAATTAGTAATTAAAAACTTTTCCACAGAGAAAACTTCAGACTTGGACAGTTTGCTAGTGAATTTTGTCAATTTAAAGAATAAACAGTATTAATCTTACAGAGAAATTTATACAAACTCAGAAAACATAACCAAAATTTCCATGTCAGTTGGGAATACATCCAAACCTTTTTTTATGAAGCTGACATACATATCCTGGCACCAGAAAAATCTGACTAGAACATTATGACAAAAGAAAATTTTAGACCAGTATCACTAATGGATGTAGACTCAACCATCTGCTATAAAATATTAGAAAATCATATCTATCAGTATATCAAAAGGTTATTCTACCATAAAGAAGTGTTACTTCGGAAAGAAAAGGTCAGTTTAATATTTGAACATAAATCAGCTAATTTCACAAGATTAGCAGAATAAAGGAGAAAAATTTGTATGACCATGTTAATAAATGCAAAAAATAATTTATAAAAATTTAAACTCTACTCATGACATAATAAAATATAGCAAACTAGCAATAAAATAAATTTCTATAACATAATAAAGGATACCAATGGAAAACATCAGATACATCAAACATGAAAGAAGAGGTGAAGTTTTTTTTTTTTTTTAATTTCAAAATATTATGGGAATACAAATGTTTTGGGTTACACATATTGATTTTGTTATGCTTGAGTCAGGGTGACAAGTGTGCCAATCACCCACATAGCATTCATTGTACCTATTAGGTAGGTTTTCAGCCCTTCCTTCTTTCCCCTTTCTTCTGCTTGATTTCCACTGAGTTTTATTTCCCTCTGTGTACATGTGTGCTCATCAGTTAGTTCCAATTTAATAGTAAGTATATGTGGTGCTTGTTTTTCTATCCGTGAGATACTTCATTTAGGATAATGATCTCCAGTTCCATCCAAATTGTTGCAAAAGGCTTTAATTCATCTTTATTCATGTCTGAGTAGTATTCTATGGTATACATATACCACATTTGGTTAATCCACTCATGAATTGATGGACACATGGATTGATTCCACATCTTTGCAATTGTGAATTGTGTTGCAATAAACATTTGAGTGCAGGTGTTTTTTTTTGATAAAATTACTCATTTTCCTTCGGCTAAATACCCAGTAGTGAGATCGCTGGATCAGATGGTGGGTTGACATTTAGTTCTTTGAGAAATCTCCATACAATTTTCCATAAAGGTGGTATTAATTTGCAGTCCCACTAACAGTGTATAAACATTGCTTTCTCTCTGTATCCATGCCAACAGCTATTGTTTTGGAACTTTTTAATAAAGGCCATTCTAACTGGGGTAAGGTGATATCTCATTGTGGTTTTAATTTGCATTTCCCTGATGATTAATGATGTTGAGCATTGTTTTCATGTATTTATTGGCCATTTATCTATCTTCTTTTGAAAAGCTTCTATTCATGTCTTTTGCCCACTTTTTAAGGGGTTGTTTTTTTTTCTTGATGATTTGCTTGAGTTCTTATAGATTCTGGTTATTAGCCTTTTATCAGATGTATAGCTTGTGAATATTTTCTCCTATTCTGTAGGTTGTCTGTTGTTTATTTCCTTAGCTGTGCAGAAGCTTTTTAATTTAATCAAGTCCTATTTATTTATTTTTTTGTTATTGTTGCTGTGATTGGTTTTGGGGTCTTCTTCATAAATTCTTTGCCTAGGCTGATATCTAGAAGGGTTTTTCCAACATTTTCTTCTAGAATTCTTATGGTTTCCTGCCTTACATTTAAGTCTTTTATCCATCTCAAATTAATTTTTGTGAGTTGTGAGAAATATGGACAGTGTTTCAATCTTCTGCATATGGCTATCCAATTTTTTCAGCACCATTTACTGAATAGGGCTTCTTTTCCCCAGTATATATTGTTATCTGCTTTGCCAAATATCAGATGGTTTTATATTTGGGTTCTCTGTTCTGTTCTACTGGTCTATATCTCTGTTTTTGTACCAACACCATGCTGTTTTGGTTACTATATCCTTATAGTATAGTTTGAAGTCTGATAATGTGATGTCTCCAGATTTTTTCTTTTTGCTTAAGATTGCTTTGGCTATTCGGGCTCTTTTCTGGTTCCAAATGAAGCATAGAATTATTCTTTCTAGATCTGTGAAATATGACGTTGGTATTTTGATGGGGAGTGCATTGAATCTATAAATAACTTTGAATGGTATAGACATTTTAACAATGTTGATTCTACTGATCCATGAGCATGATATGTTTTTCTTAATTTGTTAGCTAGAGGTTTATCAATTCTATAGTGTTACACAGAAGTGGTGATACTGGACAATTTTGTCTTGTTCTTGATCTTAGGAGAACATTCCTTCTTTTAACTGACTGTATCTACCTGCTTCACCTTGGGCATATCCCTATATTAAGCCTCTTTTTTCTTGTGTCTGACTGGAGGAAATTGAATTATAATAGATCATCTTTCTTTTTTTATTTATTTATTTATTTATTTATATATTTATTTATTTTATATATATATATTTTTTTGAGACAGAGTCTCACTTTATTGCCCAGGCTAGAGTGAGTGCCATGGCGTCAGCCTAGCTCACAGCAACCTCAAACTCCTGGGCTCAAGCAATCCTGCTGCCTCAGCCTCCCAAGTAGCTGGGACTACAGGCATGTGCCACCATGCCCGGCGAATTTTTTATATATATTAGTTGGCCAATTAATTTCTTTCTATTTATAGTAGAGATGGGGTCTCACTCTTTCTCAGGCTGGTCTCGAACTCCTGAGCTCAAATGATCCGCCCACCTCGGCCTCCCAGAGAGCTAGGATTACAGGCTTGAGCCACCGCACCCGGCCCAGATCATCTTTCAAAATCCTTTCAAGTATAATACCTCTAAACTCTGATATTCACTTGTACAAGCATCTTCCAAACTATATGATTCTTACAGAGCTGTAATGAGTGAATTGGTACAACTAATTTGTGTGTGTGTACATATATAAAAGTCTAAAATTACATATCTATTACATATAATTATATGTTTTATATATATTTTTTGTTTTACTAGATTTCTATTAATCACCTATGTGAATATAAGCTAATGCTAGAGAGAATTGAGAACAAGAATAAAAAATGACTAAGGAGTAGACAATTCCAAACTAATATAATAGAGAATCAAATCAATATGAAAAATAATAGGAGGTAATTTAGACTTAAAACTGTGGAGATCCGATATTGAGTTGGAAAAGCAGATGAGAAGCAAGAATGTGCATCTGGAAACGTGGGCTGGCTATCCAGTCAAAGAAGAACTAGAAAGATTAAAGCTACTTACCTGGAGTGATTGGGAGTAGTCTAGACCTAAACCTGAGAGATAGACCTAAATATTTACCTGTGTGCTATCTTGTTTGCTTTAGTATTAAAAACTCAGAGAAAGCTTAGCTTGTCTACAACAAAAAGATTCGTATGGTATGGTGGTACAGAGAGAAAGTAGGAAGAGACATTAAAATGGTTTGTAAAGCTAAATGAATTGAGATTGTTTTCTAGCAAAACAACAACAACCAAACTCCCATAAAACAAAGAAAGCAAAGACCATGTTTCATCAGCTCTATTTGTGACCCGGAATAAATTATTTAATTAATAGCCACTAATTGTAAATTACCGTGTTAGGTGCTAGAGATGAGAAGATAATAAAGGCGTAAACCCTTCCCTGAGCATCCTCTCAATCTGATCAGGGAAATGGAGCACAATAGTAGAATTACAGAATTAACTGTCAGTCATGGGGGAATGTGAATAACCTTTGCTGTGGTCTGGGAATGGGTTACAAAGAACATCATGAAATAATTGCTACCAGAGTTGAGTTTGGAAAGTTACTAAGAGCAGCCCAGTGAGTATGTGAAAGGAAAGGCTTTCAGGCAAGCAGAATATGTATTCAACCTTGGAGTTGTAAAATGTCGTTTTGCATTCAAGAAGAGATAAGTAGATCTGTGCGACTGGATTATTGAATGTGAAAGAGAGAGTGTCAGGAGGTGAAGCTGGAATTATACCATGGGGTGGTCTCTGTCAATTAAGGGGCTTTATAGGTCGCATTTTAGGTACTGAAAAGGGATGCAGAAGGGAGAGTTTAAATTTAAGCCCTATGATGTTATGCTCCTCTGTTGCCACTAGATGGCGAAAAGACTCGTTTGTCTTTCATTGGACAGGAGAAAAGCAATATCAACGTGGCTTGAATTTTTAATAAGTTACTTAAGTGGGATTGGGGAGAAGGGATTGAAAATGAGTTAAGACTGAAATGAGAACTGTGTCAATGAAAGTGGGTGGGAGAAGTTTGAGTCCTGGGTTATTAAGATGGAGATGTATATTACTTGGGTTATATACCATCATCTGGTGTTCACTGTACAGTATTAACTCAATTCAGGGAGTTAGAATAGCATAGTTGAAAATAATTTGAGAGGATTGGGAAAATATTAAAATGAGGTCTCAGCTGAGACAATAACGTGGCCTGGCAGGTGTTAATTAATGTCTTATTTTGACATGTCTTAGAAGTTTCTGGGCACAACACCAAAGATGTATTGATAAAGGGCACCCAGGGGCTGGATGCCTGGCTCCGTGACTCAGCAGGATCTGTGTGCGTGCTTAAACCATGAGGGAATCGTTCTGATGGATTTGTAGGGCTTCGGGAGTTTCTTCAATATTTCACTGATCTTCCCTAAAGAAGACAATTGCTCATCCCTTAATGAACATCAGTCTGGCTGAAACATCCTGCTACCTCTTCAAAGATGAGGTAAAATCAAGGGAAAGACAACTTCATCTTCTAAGAAGTAGGACTGTCACTCAAGTTGAAGACTCCCTGGAGCCTGCCACCTTTTCTAGAAGGGAAAGAGTATTGAACCCAGACAGGGTTACTGCACAGGAATGTGTATTGGTTTTCCAGGGCTGCCATAACAAAATACCACAGCCTGGGTGGCTTAAAAAACAGATGTTTATTCTCTCACACTGCTGGAGGTTAGAAGTCCAAGATTAAGATGTGAGCAGATTTGGTTTTTTTCAGAGGCCTCTGTCCTTGGCTGGCAGGCAACAGACCATCTCTTCCTCGTGTGTTCACAGGATCATCTCTGTGTGTGCATGTGGCTGCTGTCTCTCTCTGTGGTCCATATTTCTTCTTTTAAGGACACCAGTCATATTGGATTAGGTCCCACCCTAAAGATTTTATTTTAATTTAAAGACCTTATCTCTAAATATGGTTACATTCCAAAATACTTGGGCGTTAGGACTTCAACAAACGAGTTTTGGGAGACACAATTCAGTCCACAACAAGTTATGGTCATTTGGCACATGGGTATTATATACCTGCTCAGGAGCATACTCAGGGCCTATTATTATGGCTAGTACCTTGGATGTGAGGAAAAGCTTGAGGTTCTGTGACATAGCTTGGCCACCAGAATCCAAACTCACTACTGTTGAAGTAATGAGTTTGTTCCCTTGGTGCCAGGGAGAATGGCCACCCGGTAGGCTTTCTGGTACCTTTCTAGAATTGGGACGCCAGCAAAGTAGATGCTTTAGGCAGGTGTAGTGGTCATTGTTGAAAGCTGGATACACAGAATTATGGTTTGCGCTGTCTTTTCTACACTGATGATAAGGAGGGCATTGTTTCATCCCCAGACTGCAGGGACTTCAAGGCCTGAGGGTTTCAGTGAAATCTCCTTTTTGCTTTCCAGTATAATTTTTTTGTTGGTAAGGATCCTCTAAGATTATCACACAAGATAGAGCAAAAAAAAATTGTGTCTAAGAAAATTTTCCAAGGAGCAAAGTCAAAAAAATAGGACCAAAGAAATCATCAAAACAAAAGGTGGTTTGCAGACTGAAACAGGAACAGGGGGTCTGAATGTCATGGGAAATGAGATATAAGCAGTAACGGACCCAAGTGGACAGAAGTAGGTCTACATTAGTGAAAAGAGGAACCAAAGATGGGTGTGATTTTGCATATTTTTGGAAGCATACCAAGGGCAGAATAAATTCATTTAAATAGACACGGCTGACTCTCTTATGTCACATGATTGACTGTTTTGTGGGTAAGGTGTCTTCCTCAGTTTTTTATTACCACCACAAACACTGTAATGTAGTACTGGCTAAATAGAGATTTGTTAAGTGAATAAATAGTTCATCACAAAGGTAACATTCCTGCAAACAAGCACAAGGTAACAGACAAGGAAAGGCTACGCTGGCCTGCCCTGTGTACAAACAGGCATGTGGCTCTATGTGTGAACTATATATTACAACAGTTTTCTAACTATAGTTTTAGCTCTTCCTTTAAAAGGGCTAAAAATCAATTTTTATTTGTCAAGTATAGGTCAATAAAGCTTGAGGGATACGAGAGATTTTAAATTTAAGTCCTATGATGTTATACTCCCCTATTGCCACTAGATGGCGAAAAAGACTCATTTGTCTTTCATTGAGGCCACCACGATGAAAAGCTTTCTCAGCAGAGAACAGATCCACTGATTTTTAACCCTATCTTTATTGATATTTACAAGCAGAAAACAAAGTTGTTTATATTTTTAATCAAATTATTTTAAAGCAAAATAAACTGTCGAGGAGAGTTGCTAGTGTCTTCTATCAAAGATTAAATGCTAAGTAATGGTTCTGTGCTCAGCATTGAGCTGGAAGGTGTTAGGAATAGAAACCAGAAGGCTTCATCCCTGTCCTTGAACTTATCAGTGTCTCTTACATTAATGTATCTGTCAATAGCTGCCTTGCCTGGCATTGCTTATTGTAAATACAGGAAAGCTTTATGATGAGGACCTGCGTGTGGTTCCCATGCTAATCGTGCTTCTGCTTGTATAATCACGAAACAGCAAGATAGGACACAGTGTTCATTTCCATGCTGAGTGATTTTTAAAGCTTCAGCCACCACAGACTCAAGCTTGTCCCATAGCGTGGTTTCAATGGGGATCAGAGAGTATGGCCTGCCTTGTCAAGACAGACCCTACTGTCTTCAGTAAATGACTTTGAAGAAGGTATATTACTTTGCTAGAGCTGTCATAACCAAGTACCACAAACTGAGTGGCTTAAACAACAGAAATGTATTGTCTTACAATTCTGGAGGCTAGAAGTCCCAGATCAAGGGTTGGTTCCTTCTGAGGGCTGTAAGAGAGAATCTCCTCCATGCCTCTAACCTAGCTTCTGTTGGTTTGCTGGCTGGCTTGCTCTTTTTTTTTTTTTTTTTTTTTTGGCATTCCTCGATTTGTAGAAGCATCACCCCAATGTCTGCCTTCATCTTCGCATGGCATTCTCCCTGTGTGCATTTCTTTGCACAGATTTCCCCCTTTTTATGAGGACAACAGTGATATTGGATTGGGGCCCCGTACTACTTTGGTATAACAGTATGACCTCATCTTAATTAATTACATCTGCAATGGCTCTGTTTTCAAATCAGTTCATATTCTGAGGTACTGAGGAGTAGGATTTCAACATATGAATATTTGAAAGACACAATTCAACCCATAATAGGAGGCATTAAAACCATTATCAAAATGAGGATTATAAGGATCCTTTGGTTGAGTTCTTTTTCCTTTTTGGCTATGGCGGTGGTTAAATTTTATGAAATAGTTAACATGGCCATTATATGGAAATGTATGAAATGTATCATTCAAACTTTATGTTAAAAAGCAATGATAGATTATTTCTTTTCCTCCTCCCTGCCTCCTTTCCTTTTTACTTTTCTTCCTTTTTTTTTTTTTTTTCACACGATAATGTTGTTCTTATATCTGGTTCATGACTAGAAACTACTGAATCAGTGGAAAATAGGAGAGGCATAAAATTAGGATAGGCTAGGGGAGAGAGTTTATAATCTGTCAAAATATTGGCACCCATGCTTCATTTTAAAGAAAAGAAATGACAACACAGAGTCTCATTAAATTTTGAGTGACCAAGTTTCCTATAACGGATATTCTAAGGTCTCTTGGTAAGAAGACACAATTTTTTTTTTTTTTTTTTTTTTGAGTCTTAAAGGGCACTAGCTGCTTAGCTCATAGGCAAGGAAAGAGTAACATCCTTGTAACATCTTTCTGTATTCTACTTGCTATCTAAAGTGAAGTCCATTAGGGAATGATGTTACCTATAGCATCCAAACTGGCCACTGGGAAGCATGCCCAGAAAGAGGATGTTAGCAAGTGATTCTGCTTTAACAAGAACATGAGTCAAGTGCAGTTTCATTGTAGCTGGATTTTAGTGTTGTGTTTAATTCACCTTCACAACATGTGTGATTTACATCATATATATTTAAAAAAATGCTTGCGGGCTTTTGAAGAGTACTTTTAGTGTGAAAGCCCAGTTTTTAGCACAGAGAACTCTGAACTGGATAAATCATGATCTCTCTCTTTGGGAATAGTATCCCCCTATGAAGTTAAGCTCATTCAACAACCTGGATACACACGTGCATTTCAGCAGCATGAATGACCTGAATGTCCACTGAGACTAGTGCCAGAATCCAGGGCAAGTGCCAGATACTCTGCAGGTGGTGGATGGGATACCATGCCAGCTTGGAGGTAATTCTTGTACTCCGGCCATTGCCTCCTTTCTTAAACCTTATTGGTCATTCTGCTGGCCCCATCTATGGGTCAGGCAGGTGAGGGTGGGCAGAACACCTGCATACATCTTTGAGCATATTTGCTGAGTATGATTGTCACCACGATTAGTGTCCTCTTTCCCAGTGAAGGACAACTCCTGAATGTCCTCCCTGAACCTTAATGTGCTCATTAATTCTTCAATTTATCAGCATTCTCAAATAACATTATTTTAATCCTTAACTCTTTTTTACTGGCTTAAATTTATTTTCAGAACTCTCCATTTTGCTTCATCCAACAGCTCTTTAGTATATGGAATGATGTATTCCTTATGATAAATGTGTAATGTATTAATGTAACGGAGTAATATTTCTGCAGAAAAATTCTTCCTAATTTTATGCCAGGTTAACTTTACTTCTGCAGAGAACACTGTGTCTTTCAGGTGCTCTGGAAGTGGAGGAAGTGTGAGAACTACTGGTGTAAGAGAACATAGCCAAAGAGCTGGTGGAGAACTTCCAGACAGAAATATATATTAATAAAAATAGCAATAGGTAGGACATGGCCAAAAACAGGGGTTTGACATACTAATATAAGATATAGGCCACGCTTTCAAGGAGTCACACACATTGAAGACAGCATCTCGTTTGTTTTCGTGCACACTGTGTTGAGCACGGATTGAGCAGGTCATTGGCGCTCTATTAAATACATGTTCACTGACTGCATGACTGAGTAGATTGAAAATAGTTAGCTGAGTAGTTCTGGAACTGGAGACCCTATTAAGAACTGTTTAAAGGACCAATGATTTAGTTGGCAGGCAGGTCACAAGAGATTACTAGTCCTGATGTTTTTATTATTAATGTTATTAGTTTTATAGATGAATAACTGAAAAATTGACAAATGTAATTGACATATGACCTTCAAAACCAAATCAAATAAAATCAAATCTACAAATCAGTACACCAGAAAAGTTGTATGTCATGTAATAAATGTAAGTTCTCTGGAACACTAATTTACTATTAATTTACTATAGTGCCTAACATAGTGTGCCTAACTTGCACATGGAGTTTTCCCAAATTTATCCAGTGTTTAGTAATCATTTATTAATTTAAAATTGAAGGAGAAATGTCCAAGAAGTAATCTCAAATCAAGACCAATGAAAACTCTTTCATAATTAATACTTTACACTGCAATGATAGGTATAAAGCTCTCATTTAGCATTTCTTGAGTTCCTACTATGTACAAAGTATCCAGTCTTATGATGCAGCTTCCTTTTATGAACTTTATTCATTATTCAAAAATAATAATTTTTCTTACTATATTGATATAAAATGATATTGTATATCATTCTTTATTAATTATTGTTAGTAGAGACAAAGGGTTTCTTTTATTAAGTTCTTACTAGAAACACTTCCCACTGTGAAAATCAAATAATTTCTAGCCTTGAGAATTCTTGGATTCCATAAAAAAATTAATGCCCTAAACATTTCAATTAGGAAATATGTACAGTAGTTAACTTGTTTAAGAGCTTGGTAAAAAGTCATTTGAAAGAGACTCAGTTCATGGAGGACATTAATTATAGCAAGAGGTCTTTTGATATTGACATCATGTTTGTGCTAAGGTCATAGACTCTCATTATAATTTAAGTGTTTTGACATGTGCTGACATGTTTAACTTGCTGAAACACATTTAAATATTTCTATAAATCATCTACCAAAAGTGAAGACTACCTCCAACAAGTATCCTTGAGAAATGACTGCAGCATTCTTCATGAAGTCACATTACAAAGAGTCACAGCTGCTAGTCATTTTGCAGTGTAAAATGAGAATGCTTTGTGTGTCTTAGAGGGACCAGTGAGTGTTGGTGCTGTCATTTCTGGGAGTCATGATAAGGTACCTTCAATGCATGTAGGTAGATAAAATCATCTTCAATGAGGGTATCTCATAGGACTCAGCACACAGTATCCAACAGTTTAATCATATACAGACATAATCACACAGTTAACACACCAGTACAAAGATAAATGACTGAATTGTGGACAATGTCCAAGCTTGACTAAAGTGACCAGACTGTCACAAAAAAATGCTGTCACTGTCACATTACAGAATTATCTGTAATGTGCACATTCCTGTTAACAAAATAGTATGATCTGCTTGAGTCTATCTTTTTTTTTTTTTTTTTTTTTTTGCTGTCAGCCCCTTGGTCAATTTGCATGCTTGAGTCTAGAACAGGAGGAATTTTGTAGCAGATAGAGACACTTTACCTAAAAGACACAGAGCCTGACCATTGGAGAATGAGCAAGATTGGGGGACATGGAGAAACTATTAGCTTTTTTATACGTTTGTTGAAATACTCTTTAAGAGCATCCAATTCCTTTGCTCTGATTCTTTGTTACTGAACAATCTTCTGACAATGCATTTATTTCTAAACTACCTAAGTACTTGGTATCCAGTATCAGGGAATGAGTGCCCTGGACTTGTTGGAAGTGTTATTCTTCCATGGTAAGTTAAGAAATCTGCTAGTATCTGCTTTATCATCTACCTCTTGAGAATTTGGTTGTTATAAACCATCTCCTGAGAGACCAGTTAACTCTTGGTGCACTGATAAATTCAAACTTCTGAGAATGAAAAACTCAATAGACTCAATCATACTATTTTGTTAACAGGAATGTGCACATTACAGATAATTCGGTGACAGCTTTTTTTGTGTGTGTGTGACAGTCTGGTCACTTTTGTCAAGCTTGGACATTGTCCACAACTCAGTCATTTATCTTTGTACTAGTGTGTAAACTGCGTGATTATGTCTGTATATGATTAAACTGTTGGATACTGTGTGCTGAGTCCTATGAGATACCCTCATTGAAGATGATTTTATCTACCTACATGCATTGAAGGTACCTTATCATGACTCCCAGAAATGACAACACCAACACTCACTGGTCCCTCTAAGACACACAAAGCATTCTCATTTTACACTGCAAAATGACTAGCAGCTGTGACTCTTTATAATGTGACTTCATGAAGAATGCCGCAGTCATTTCTCAAGGATACTTGTTGGAGGTAGTCTTCACCTTTGGTAGATGATTTTGGTCCCTTAAGTCCATCAGACTCTGAGGAAGGTGCTTTTTCCAAAGTCAGCATGTTCTCATTATGACCATCCACTGATTAATACACAACTTAAACATCCTAATTTTCTCAGAAACATATTTTTTTATCTTTAAAATAGACCTACCAACTTATAAATACACAGAGGGGGTAAGGTCTTCTTGTAAATCTTGTAGTTTGCAATATACATTTTAATACACGTCCTAGCATGCCAGTTTCATTCTTCTGCTAAAGTCCTCCTTGTTCAGCTGGGCTCCATCAACTGTCACCTCCTGTCCTCATGCCTCAGCTCTTCCAGGTTTTTGCAATGGAAGAGCTTGTTCAATTCAGCATAACAACAACAGCAAAAATAAATTCTGTGAGTGATTATTATGCGTTAGCCAGCATGCTGACTACTTTCATACATATTTAATTCTCTAGCTCTCCGCCCTGTGAAACAATTTCCATTTTACAGATTAAGTAATAGAGGCTTTTGATAATAACTTGTTCAAAGACACACAATGAAATATTTACAGTTTGAACGTTGGCTTACATGAGTCCAATATCCATATTTTTTATGGTATAGCCTTCTGTCTCTCTCTCTCTCTATTTAATGGATTTAATAGAGATCTTGTTCTTCCCTAGTATAATACAATAACACCCTGGTAGCAAAAAGTCCTATGTTGCAAACCCCTTGGATGTTACAATGGGATAGATCTCATCAGTTAAGACAATGGAATGTAGCATGTAACATCTAGTAATTGAACTGATTTAGAACTTCTTAATAGATTCCATTTAACTAAAAGATTTTTTCCTATTAATTAACTCAGCCATGGTCTGGCTGGGTTGATCATCCTGTGGCTTAATTGCTCTGAGGCTCTCTGCTTTTGGCAGTCTTTTCACAAATACTTGAAGTTGAGTTCATTATCTGGTATCTGCGAAGGGCTACTAGATTTACCACTGGGGCTGACTATTCTCAATAGCTCAAGGTCTCATAAAAGAGATAGTAAGATAAATATATTTGCAATGAAATGTGTTGTTACAACCATATTAAGAAATTCCTACAGGAACCAGCAGTGAGGGCCATAAATCATCTGGGCTTGTGTGAGAGCTTTACAAGTGAGGAGGTATCATATGTTCAGGTCTAAAAAGAAGAGATTGGGAATTTTCCAGGTGAAGAGGGAGGATTTTGCAGGCAGTGGACCCAGGTTTTCCAGAAGTATTGACATGTGAAAAAATTCTTTAAGTCCATAGAATGATAATAATTTGGTATGGTAGTTTTTGTTATTTGTTTGTTTGTTGAAATTTTGAACACATTGCCTAGAGGTTAAGATAGGAACATGTAGCCAGAGCCAAGTCATGAGGTTTGACATACTGGCATGCTTGAATCTGGTTGCTTACTGGATTTCTGTTGGTGCATGATAGCCGGTCTAAAAGGGGAGACCCTATGAAACAGATTTAGATCCTTCATGATCATGTAGCCTCTAATTGTAAAGTGTGACTGTCGTAGCTTCCTGACATAGATTAGCCTCTACTTCAGATCATGCTCAGTGTATGCTGTGGAAAAACAATGGATCTTTTCATTTACACTGAACATTCTTTGGATAACAGGTTATCAATACATGGTTATCAGACTATTGCATCTGAAAAATCTGGAGGGCTTGCTCAATAGGCACATTCCTGGGTCCTGGGATTCTAAAATTATTTGTAAGAGGGTAATACCCAGGAACCTAAGTTTTTAATAAACATTCTGCAAGAATCTGTTACATGCACAAATGCACAGACCCTTTCCCTACAGGATAAAGTTCAATTGATATAGTTACTTGATTAATTGGAATCCTTATAACTTAAACATTTACTTTACTTTAAGATAAAAGAAATGACAAGACAATATACTTATAATAGAAGTGTTTGTTTTTTGGCTTATAGTCTAATTTTTCAGTTTGAATTAATTCCCACATTAATATTAATTATCACATTCCATCTTGGAATATTTCATATAAAATATTATAGTCACATAATACATTATACAGCTGGAGCCGGTTGAGCGATGTCTCTCTTGGGAAAGAATCCAGGATCTCTAGTTTACCATAGACCCTACCCAGCCTCCTCCACCACACTCTTTGCCTGGCCTGTAGAAATTGTCCTATCTCCATGTAGGAAGGCTGATCCACATCTTGACCACTCTATGCCTTCCAGCTTCATTCCTATTTTTTCCTCACTTCTTCTCATGCTCAAGAATTGCAAAGTATTGGGAGGTGGGTGGACAGAGCCCTCCATCCCTCTGTGTCTTTGCACACACTCTTACTTAGGTCTAAAACATCCTTGTCACCCTCATATTCTTAGTCATCTTTTAAGACCCAATGCAAATATCATATCAACTGCGCAGTCTTCCCTGACTTCTCCTAGACCAGTTTAGAAATTCCTGCTCTGAGCTCTCCAAGAACTTTGCAAAACTCTCTTGTATCTCATATCACATTGTACTATAATCACCTATTTGCTTGAACATCACCACTAGACCATAAGTTTATTCAGTACTTGATATTGAAAAGAAATTCTTACCTAGGCTTAATATAGAAAGGATTATCTCAAACTCACAGTTAACCAATAATCCCACACCCCCGATTTCTTAATCATCTTAGTAGTAGAAACTGTGGAATTATTTTGAAAGAATACATTAACTATTTTGACTTTACTCAGAAATGTTTAGGCAGAGTTCATCACATAGGCGCAATGTATTTTTTTACTTCATTATTTGGTTGCACTTCCAAAATGAAGTTGAATATATCACAGAAGACCTAAAAACCTACTTCATTAAATTTTTTTCTATCATAATATACTACAACTACATCTTAGCTGAATGCAATTTGTGATAATTTCTTAGAACATCCTGTTCTATATTTAACTAGAAACTTATCTAACAATGAAGTCACATTTAACTCTGAATTCTGTTTAATCTCTTTTTAGTAAAATAGCTTATTTCACCTTTCATAATAATGCCAATTTCAGCTATGTGCTATCATTTTCAACATTCCATTTCCCCCAAATATCATCTAATTTTTTTCCTGTTCTTGAGTATACTTATTAGTTTCTCCCTCTATTTTTTCTGGCCAAATGCCACTCAGGGTTTAATTAATTCCTTCTACAATGTTTGCATGCTATGATTTTCTTTAATTTATTCTGTCTACACTCTTGCCTTATTTAATTCAAGGGAACATTTGGGGAATGGATATGGTTTGCATAAAGGATGCTACGCAAATACATTATGCTGCTTCCCACTGCCAAAATGGGTAAGCAAAACCTTGCAAAGCCGTTTCTATGAAGTCCATCTGCAAACAATGAAAACACTTCTGATTAATGTAGGTTAAAGCTACCCTGAAAGTCATTAGCGCACTTCTATTGCACTTGCACACTTCAAGTTTTAAAAAGTAGTGCTGGGGTTTAAATGTTTGAAATTACTCTTTCAGCACCAGTTCTAAAAAGGATGTGTAAATCTAGCTCTGTTTGGCTGGTAGTTCTCTGTCCAGATGGAATTGTGCATATGAATTTATAGAGCATTATAAGCTTGGAAGTCCAGTGATTATACCACGATGTTTCACAGATCAAATTCTTTTCCTTTGTGAATTGTTGCCAATATGATAGCATTTAATTTTTAGAAAATAACTTCAACTCTATTAAAATCGACTGGGTGAATTAATTTAAAATATATCTCTGGAAGGTGTTTGGAGACAGAGATAGGCTTGAAGGGAAGGAGAAGCAGAGTTAGAGGTAGTGACACTGGTGTAAAGTGACACAGAGAAAATCATTCTAGCCTAGTTGCTCCTCTGTATCCTTTCTCCCTCCTGGGGACCTCTAATTAGACCTTGGGACAGGTGCAGTATTGTAGTTCTCTGGGGAAGCAAGCCCCAGATACCTGGGAGCTGAGCCTGGGTGAGCTTCTTTTATTGGGAGTCCACCCTAGATTCTCAGCTTGCTGGCTGTCTAGGAAACCCAGGCACAAAAGCACAAGTCATTGGTAGTACTAGCTTTGTACCTTTTGCCAGAGGGATTAACTTCTCAAGGCCTTAGCTTCCTTATTTTAAAATAGAAATTATGTATACCTCAAAGAATCCCTTGGAAATATGAATCTTATTACAAATGAACTACACATATTTGTTTCTCAAAAGAAACTATAGAATCATTTATCAGTGGTCATTACAAAAGGCAAAATTACATTTTCCTGATTGTCATAACTTTTTGGGGATTTATACCTGGATGATAATTGCATTCTAAATATGAGTTAATACTGGAATCTAAGTGGAGAAATGCCAGAAGTCTAGAATTCGTTCTGAATTTAAATGCTATTTGTTTACATAGCTCTGAATTTTAGAGAATGGAATGCCCCATGGTCAAGCTTCTGAGACCTTTTTATTTGCAGTTTATTGCAAAATAACAAGAGCAGAGAAAATAAAGGGGTAGCATGCTTGTTTAGGTAATATCAAGAGGATACTTACTAAGTTTTCTGGCATATACTAAGAGCATAATTTTTTGCTTTTCCATAAAATTGGCATGGAGAATCTCAATGTCTGTGTTCTTATTGCTCAGATATAGCTCAAGTAAGGCATTCCGTGTGGTCAGAGACCCTAGAGCCTTTTTGGACCAGTCTATGAGGAGAAGGCTTCCCTGTGGTACACAGTAGAACTTACAGAATGCTTTTATGCACCATGATTTACCTTTTACACATATCCTTGCATTGGATTTTCATAATGTTTCCTACTGCTATCCTTCAGTGGTTCATCTATATAAAAAAGATAGATTGCAAAATATACTGGGTAACTATCTGAGAAGAAGAGATAGCCACTTTTCTTTATTGAGGAAATGGATTATTTTCAAAACTTTCCATGGACTTATGAAGGTGAGAAATTTCAGAGCTAGGAAGCAGAAATATTTTTTATATGCCAAAATTAGCAAGAGGATAATAGACTAAATTCTAAATGGAAGAAAAATTTAAAAACAATATAAACACCAAGGACAATGGCTATGTTCTCTCATTCTAGTGAGAATACAAGTTCGATATGTAATAAGAGCCTGGGTCAAGAAGCTGTTCCCAAGCCAGGCTGCAACTCATCGTATAGTGCAGGAGCTGGAGTTAGGTAGATCAAGATTCAATCTTGATGGCTGGGCGCGGTGGCTCACGCCTGTAATCCTAGCACTCTGGGAGGCCGAGGCGGGCGGATTGCTCAAGGTTAGGAGTTTAAAACCAGCCTGAGCGAGACCCCGTCTCTACTATAAAAAAAAAAAAAAATTAATTGGCCAACTAATATATATATATTAAAAAAAAATAGCCGGGCATGGTGGCACATGCCTGTAGTCCCAGCTACTCGGGAGGCTGAGGCAGGAGGATTGCTTGAGCCCAGGAGTTTGAGGTTGCAATCTTGGCTTCACTATTTTCCAACTTCGTGACTTTAGGCAATCACTTAGCTTCTTTGAGTATTCATTTTCTGCCTATAAAGTGAGAATAATAAAATATCTATACAGTACAGATTAACTTAGTTTGCACAAAATAATGTACCCAACATATGGCTAAATTCGTGAACATTAAGTAAGTGGTATCATTATTATTATCAAGATTTTTATTGTTTGAGCAACTTTTAGTGGACAGTCTTCCTGAAGCTTAAGACTGGAATAAATCCTTGGTACCCAGGATTCCTGTATTCCCAGTTTAGAAACCAGGGGCTTGGGTATCAGAGGTTCATACCTCAAAGGATGACAGATATTTTTCCACTTATAACACAGGGAATCATCAGAAAGCAGACTCTCTTCTTAATCCTGCCCAAATCAAGTTACTTTTTTCCCTTTTTCTTATAAAGCATCACATAGACTTCAAGCCAAAGTCATCGTAAATGCATATATGATATTGACTTTAATAAATGTTCTATATTATTTTAAAGAGTTGATACACTTGGCATTTGTATATTAGCAAACACACAATGCACAAATTCATAGCAAAACACAAATCTTATCTGAATGTTCCTTTGACAATAGGAATAGCTTGAGGTGGCAGATATCCCAATTACTCTGATTAGCTCATGATCATTACACATTGTATACTTGTTTCAAAATATCACATGTACTGCATAAATATGCACAACTATTATATATCCATAATAACTAAAAATCAAAAATTTTAAGAAAAGAATAGTTAACTGTCCATTCATTACCATTCTTTTCGCCTATAGTAAAAGAAAGGCATTAATGCTTCTAAGTAAAACATGAGAGCTACTTTTCTGCATAATAGATTTAGAAGTACTTGGTAAAATATTATAGTAACAATGATAGTAAAATTCCAAATTGTTTACTGCCACAAAATACCAAAAACCTATTGGAGTGTCTTTTAATCATCTTTTAAGTCTACAAAGATAGTCAAAGTAGAATATCATTGACTTTCATTTTCAAAAGTACTTTCCCGTAGGGAATTATGCTATTCTTCCAAATCAAGTATTTCTTTATATCGCTTTGTGTGAGTTTTACAAATTAATGAGAATCTTGCTTGGGAGAAAAACACACCACAAAAGATATTTTATGTTAGAGAGAAAGAGCTCCAAAAGTCATAGGTTCCCTTCCATTTAGACACCTTAAGACTTGGGCTATTTTGAAGCTTCTTGAGGAACGTCACATGCAGTCACCTCTAAAGTGAAGAGTAGAGTCCCAGAGGGTTGTCTGAGAGATGTTTTGATCCATAGCTGATGTCACTGGAGAGGTGGCTCAGTCTAATACAAGACACAGAATGTTTCCAAGACGTAGTATCTATGGAATAATTTAAATTCATGGAGGGAGGTGTTGAGGGGGACATTTTTTCTACTGCATCAAAACAAGAAATTATCAACTCCAGAGTAGACAAGATGATAGTCCCTGAGGATAGAATAAAATGTCTTAGTTAAAACAGAGCAGCATTTTAATGTCTGTTTTAAACCTCTTATACATTGCAAAACAAACAGAAAGTATTCAAGGCACTCTCCATAGTTCTGGTTCTCATATGTCTGTGTGCATGAGGAATCATCTGTAAAAATGTGTATTCCCAAGCTAGACATTAACTCTGATGACAGATTTTCTAAGGGAGAAGCTGGGTGATTCTGATGTAAACCAAAGTCAGAGGATTGCTACTCCACAGTTTTTGCCACCCCGTGTCCCAGGCATAGAGAAAAGGCTCTGGATTCTAAGGGAGGAAAGGACCACCTTGGCTTTCTCTCCTACCACAAGCACTCATGGGATGTGGAAATTTTATTGGAACATTTAGAAGCACGGTTATTTTTGAAGATTTTGTGTTGGTTGTGTGTGCATTTATTCAATAAATGATCTTTGGATACCCCACTAAGTATAATCAACTGTAATTCCTATTGGCAATAAAAGGAAGAATCAAATAATTGAGGCTATCTTCAGTTTATTCACATTCTAATTGTAGAGAAACACAAGCACCCAAGAAAATGCAACAGAGGGAATTAAGATAGATCCATGCAGAGGATATTATGAAAGAATGGAGGTGGAGGATGAGAGCTTCAACCCAAACTGAAGAGAGGAACTTCTCAAAACAAATGATGCTTAAATAAAATCTTGAAAAAATGATTATACAGAGAGGTTAATTTGAGGGTGTCTATGAGAGCATATTTCAGTCATAAAGGATCAGTTAAAAGGTTCAAGGGCATGAAACAGCTGGGATAATGACAAGTAGTTAAATATATAGCTTTAAATACTTCTGCATATATTAAATTATTATCAAGTAGATATAGTAATTAAGTATAACCAGAGTAATAGTCATGTGAGAAGAGTGCAAAATATGGAAAGGGTTGGATCACAAAAGACTTACCTGGTAAAATAAGAAATTTGAATTTTGAAACTTGAAACAAAAGAGAACTACTGAAGGATTTTTAAGGGCCAAGGTGAAAAGATCAGATTCGCATAGCTGAAGGCCTCTTCTGTCATTCTGATTACATTTTGGAGGATGGTTAAAGATGAGGTGATGCAACCAAGGGCTGGGAAGATATGGTAATCTTGGCAAATGGCAATGGGAGAGATGAAAATGTCAATGAAAGATGTTAAGAGATAATAAACAAGACTTCAAGACTCAGTATGAATTGTATTGTGAGTGAATAAATGAACAGAATATCAATATTTAACCTGCAGAAATACTTTACTAACAAATGTTTGGGGGGAAATGCCCATTCTCCATAGCACACAGGATTTGAAAGAGAACTTAACTCTTAAGAGAACTTAATTTAGGCGTAACTCTCTTGGAACCTAGAAACTCTTCCCTATCCTCTGAGGAAGGTGGCAAGAACTGTGGAGTGGGGGGGGTCCTTAAATTTTGATAGGCATCAAAATGTCCTGGTGAGTGTTTTTAAAACATTAAATTTGGATCAGTGAGGGGAAAATACATTAGTTTTCTCTTAATCACTTAAAAAATTAATCTAGAATTGAGATGGTATCCTAGGGTTCAATATTAATTGAACATTGAATAATATTGTCCAGTTGATATTAGACAGCTATTATATCCTATGAACTGAGGAGATTGAAGAACTCTGCCTGCATAAGGATTATGTTCTAGTGTCTATTTAGGACACAACATATTATGTTTCATGTATCAGATCTTTCCAGGAGTGTTGTGTTGAGCAGGAAGAATAGTCACCTGGGACACTTCATGGATTGGATGAGATTAAAATTGCTTTAAAAAATATGGTTATGTTTGCATTCTACAATGTCATAGAAAATACCAGGCAGGAAAATATTAGTGAATTAAAAATGTAGATATATTTTAAAAGATTAATAACAGTTATTTTCCTAATATGCATTAGTTTTTGTTTTTCTGCTGAAACAAATTACCATGAACTTAAAGCAGTAGCTTAAAACAACACAATATTATAGTTACAGGTCCGTAGGTCAGAAGTTTGACATGGTCTCACTGGGTTAAAATCAAGGTGCTGAAAGGCTATATTCCTTTTTGGAGGCTCTAGCAAAGAATCAATTTTCTTTACTTTATTCTAAATTTTTAGAACCTGCATTTCTGGGCTTGCAGTCCTCTTCCTCCATCTTCAAAGCCAGAAGATCAAGTTGAGTTCTTCTAACATTGCATAGCTCTGACCTCCTCTTCTGCCTCTTCCTTCCACTCTTAAGGAATCTTCTGATTAGATTGAGCCCATTTGGATGAACCAAAACAATCTATCTTAATGTCAGCTAATTAGCAACTTTAGCTCCATCTGCAACCTTAATTCTTCTTTTTCATGTAATCTAACATTTTTCACAGGTTCCAGAGATTAGGATGTAGACATTTCTGGAAACCACTATTCTGCCTATCACACTGTTGAAGCTCAAACCTCCCCCTAAGATTTCTGCTTATATTCTCATGGTCACTTAAGCATTCTTATTTCCTGTCTTCAGTGGATTTTTGTCTGCTTCTCTGACTCTTGCAGTGGTATTTACTTACCTTTATGCCAACAAAAATATAAAACAAAACCCCTTTGACTGTCACTCCACCCTTATATAAATTTGAACACTAAATTACTGTCTAGATTGGAACTTTTTGAGAGGATTTGTGAATCATGGAGACATACAGAAAAAATTGAAAGAGATTTAGTAGACATTTCTGATTTCTTATTCTATTGATCATTCATCTACTGTAGTTTCTCATTGGGTGCTGACCACTTCACTGCACATGGTGCCCAACCTTCCTCCATTGAAATCATATTTTTCTTCCTCTTTATGCTACTTTTCTTCTCTTTCTTCCTCTCCTCACTCTCAACTGCATAGCACATACCTCTCACTTTCTCATGCAGAGACACTTGATCATCTCTTCTGTTGCCTTGGCTCCTCAAGACTTCTACTGCTTTAGGTTCTCATCTGCTTCTACAGGAGGTTGTTGAAGTATTTTTCTAAGAAGACTTTTGGAGAGAATCAATAGAATACATTCTTCACCATTGTCATCAAACATAGCCCCAAATCCTGTTTATGACTTTCTTTCATAAATCTTCCACTCTCCTCCTGTATCATTTTGGTTTGAAGGATCCATTTTATTTGAAATATTAAACTATCAGCAAAATAAGGGCTTTGTTATAGTTGCCATCTATGGTGAGATTTTGGAATAAAATGTTTCAATTTAATGAAAACGACAACACAAGAACATTTTCTGAGGCAAACTTTGTGTTGTGACTACTCAATCTCAACTTCTTTCTTGCTGTCAAGAAAGATCTGGAAATCTAAGTATCTCCCCAGCTTTTCTGGGAGATGAGGTGTCATGAAAACATGATTCTGACCAACAATATGCTATATGAGTTTTCTAGGGCTGCTGTCACAAAATACCACAGACATGTTGCTTAAACAACAGAAATTAATTTTCTCACAGTTCTGGAGGCTGGAGGTTCAAAATCAAGGTGTTGGCAGAGTTGGCTTTTCTAAGTCTTCTCTCCTTGATTTGCAGAAGCCTACGTTTTTTAGTTGTGTCCTCACCTGGTCTTTCCTCTCTGCATACACATTCGTGGTGTCTCTTATCTTTGTCCAAATTTCCTCTTTTTGAGGATCACAAGTCAGATTAAATTATGACCTACCTAGATGAGGTCATTTAACCTTCATCACCTCTTTGCTCACTTTATCTCTAAATACAATTACATTCTGAGGTACAAAGGGTTAGAGCTTCAACATATTAATTTTAGGGGAGCTTGTAATGGATGCTAAGCATAAGTCCACTGAGATCAGCCTCCACAAAACAAAATTCTAAGACCGCTCCTCTTCTCTCTTTTTTCCTGATTGAATAAAGATGTGATAAAGAGCATCCATCATGTGATCCTGAAGTAAAGCTGTATAAGTCAAAGGTACGTCAGCATGTACATCATGGAGTCCAAAATTAGTATCAGTAGCCATATACCAGCAGACTTCTTACTATACAGACTTAATAAACTCTGAATAATGTAAGCCTTTTAAGCAAAGTGCTTTATTATTTGCTGCTAGATAGAATCTCACCTAATATGCTTTCTGTGTTAAAGATTTTGTAAATCTCAATGATCAAATTTTGATCGTTATCACAAATGATGACATCAAGTCTATTTCAATCAAGATATCAGTATGAAATAGAATTTGTCCCAAATGCTTCAAATAAAGATAATTTAATGGAATAGTTACATATACTGAGTAGGAATGAGAGAAGAAACAGGGATGGTGAGAGTCCCAGAGATGAGAAGCGAAAGAAAAGTTTTCTCAAAGAAATAAAAGTCGACCTACCATTTGATCCAGTAATCCCCACTCCTGGGTATCTACCCAAAGGAAAAGAAGTCATTTTATCAAAAAGACAGCTGGACTTGAGTGTTTACTGTAGCACAATTCACAATTGCAAAGATGTGGAATCAACCCAAGTGCCCACAATTTATGAGGGAATTAACAAAATGTGGTATATGTATACTGTAGAGTACTACTCAGCCATAAAAAATGAAATAATGCCTTTTGCAGCAATTTGGATGGAACTGGAGAGCATTATCCTAACTGAAGTATCTTAAGAATGGAAAAACAAATACCACATGTACTCTCTCATGAATTGGAACTACCCAAGGGATACATATGTACACAGAGGGAAGTAAAAGTCATTGAAAATCAAGTGGGGGGAGGAGGGATAGGGGAGGGTCAAAAACCTACCTAATGGGTTCAATGAACACTCTTCGCATAATGGAGACTCTTATAGCCCTGACTCAAGTACTACAGAAACTATCCATGTAACAAAAACATTTGTACACCCTTACTATTTTGAAATTAAAATTAAGAAAATAATTATCACCCTAAAATCAAATGGACTAGGAAAGATAAATGACTTATCTCACCCTAGTGAGGGCTGAAACTGTGGAGGAGCAGCTGCAGGTACAGCCCATAGACAGGGAGGGTCACAGCTACAGCAGAGGCATGACAAGGAAATAGGAAAGGAGCCGAGAAGAAAATTTATATTCTCTTTTTTCCTGACTTTGCATTGCCTGCCCATGCATCCAGTGTTCAAACCCAACTAGAAGCTTTTCAGCAGGGAAGCCTGGTGGATAGCATTTATTAATGCCAGCCTCCCAGGGACAGGGCAGGGCAGAGAAAGACAGAATAATTTTGGATAGGAATAGGGGAAATGCAAAATAATAAGCATAGTGTCCTAGAAAACTTGAACCTCATTTTGGCCATGTTTCATTCCAGTTACTATTTGACATAATATAGGCCAGTAGCTCTTCTCATATATCTATCCTTTAACTATAACTTGAAATGCACAATTCTATGAATTAAATTTAACTGTGCTTGGGAAATGAGATTTGACTACAAAGTCTACGAGTGAAGTGTCTGTGATAACATAAATTGAGAAACTGCAGTTGTCATCCATCATAATATTACAAAATGAACTCGTAGCTGCATTCTAGGTATACCTTGCTTTTAATTCAATAATGATGAAAAAATGCTGCTTAAAAGCAATTAGAAGGGCTGGGAGGAAGTGTCAGTTTCTTTACCAGTAAAATAAATGGAACCAATCCCATCAATTGTGTTACAGAATTCTAAGAAATATCAGTCAAGAAATATATTATTTTAGACTAGAAAATAATAAATATTTTTACAATGAATATGGCAATTAGAGGAAAGACTATATGTCAATGATAGTCAAAATTTATTAAACACCTCTAATGTGTGAAACAAGTTTCCTTCCTTCTCTCTCTTTCCTTCCTCCTTCCCTCTCTTCTTTCCTTCCTTCCTTTCTTCTTTCCTTTTATTGCCTGCCTTCCTGCCTCTCTCCCTTCCTGCTTTCTAGACTTCAACAAACATTTCATGACTTTGTGGTAGTTATTGGGATTATAAAGAGCTGTGGTATTACAAGGAGAAGCATATAACCTAAGATGGGGGCAGGAAAGTGTTCTAGAAGGTTGTGAAACCTGTTCTGATATTTGAAGATCCTACAGAAGCTAGCTGTGGGAAGAAATAGGGGAGGCATACCACATAGACCATGTACAGTGACAATGAGGTCACAGTGCGTTATTCTTTAAAAACACTGCAAATAGCTAAGTATGCCAAAAAGGGTGGAGAGTGGGGGCAATCAAGGATATAGGAATATATATTGCTGAAGAGTGTGGGTTTAAAACTAAAAGCATTAGAGTCACTGTATAATTTGTTATTCCAACTAGGAAACTTTTGAGAGTAAGAATTGGCACTATTAATAATTACCCTGGGATAAGAAGTATAAACTAAGAGTGTCCTGGGCAAACTGGGATTTATGTTTACTTTAAAAATTAGAGACACATCCCAAGACTGGAAAAATAAGCACTACATGTACTCACCAGCAGATTGGTATTAACGGATCAACACCTGAGTGGACATATAGGAATAACATTTATCGGGTGTCAGGCAGGTGGGGGGGAGGGGATGGGTGTATACATACATAATGAATGTGATGCGCATCAACTGGGGGATAGATATGCTTGAAGCTCTGATTCCAGGGGAGGGGGGGGTCAAAGGCAATATATGTAACCTTAACATTTGTACCCCCAAAATATGCTGGAAAAAATAAAAAATAATAATAATTAATAAAAGGACTTTAAGGAGAGAGATGGTATGGTAAGAATTGCTCTTTAAGACAAACCAGTTTGGATCCTATTAGAATAATGAATAGGACTGATCCGGAGGTCCTACGCTAGGGCAGCAGCACAGGGGTTAGATACAAAGCACTATATTTGAAAAATATAAAGCAAGTGGTATTAACAGAACTGGACATGAAGGGTGAAGAAGGGTCAGTATCTCCTAGTGTAAGATACTGGGCTACAAGGACAATGGACACCTTCCAGCTTCTGTTTACTGCTTGTTTGCTAACCGCAAGGCATTATGAGTACATTATGGGATGCAGAGGAGAAAGACAAAGAGTGTGGAAACCCGAGTCTCTCAGCTAGGACCCGGAACAGGTTAGAGCCTATCAGGGGCAGGATGAAGTAAAAATCACTGTGGGGGCGGATGCATGACCAGTGTGTAAACAACTGAGTTATAAAAAGGGGACTAACACACAAAGGAGGGTCCCTGCCCGGAGAAGAGGCCACTGCGCTGGCACTCTGGGGGCTCAGACCCTAGCTCGAGCTAGACAATAAAACTCCTTTTGATAATTACAGCCTCGGTGACTCTGTCTCTCTGTCCTGTGGCCTTGTGAATCTCGAATATAACACTAGTTCATTTGTGTGAAACAGCAGTCCCAAATGCTTTTTTAAAAATTTCAAAATATTAAGAGCATACAAATACTTTTATTACATGGAAACATTTTATAATACTTAAGTCGGGGCTTTTATTGTGCCCATCACCCCAATGGTGTTTATTGTACCCAACGGGTAGGTTTTTACCTCTCCCTTCCCCCCCTCCCTTCCCCTTCTCAGTTTCCAATGACTTTTATATCTCTTTGTGCCCAAGTGTGCCCATGGATTAGCTCCCACTTATTAGAGAGTACATGCAGTGTTTGTTTTTCCATTCTTGAGATACTTCACTTAGGATAATACTCTCCAATTCCATCCAACTTGCTGCAAAAGACATTGTTTCATTCCTCTTTATGGCTGAGTAGTACTTCATGGTATATGTTTGTTATCCATATCCACTATAATTAGAAAGATTTTAAAATTATAAATCAGGTCATTTTCTTGCTTTAAATTGCTGCAAGACTTCACATGGCTTTTAGAATAAAACCCAAGCTCTATATGGCTCTAAGGCTCTGCATGGTCTGACAACCTCCTGTCTCTAATCTAACCTTGGCCTCATCCTTCTCTAGTTTGCTTACCTCCAGGCACTCTAGCCTGACTTGTGTGTTTTAATCACTCCAGTTTCTTTCCAACTTGTAATTTTTTTCACCTATTCTTCCTTGTGCCTGTGTTCCTTTCAGAGGGCTGCTCACAGGCCGGGTTCTTTTCTTGCCTCAGTTTCCATCACGTACCCTCTATGGAGATGTCATTAATAAACACCCACCAGCAGTAGACATACCCTGTCTTTCCACCTGACACAGGTTCATTTCAATGAAGAACTTATGTGAGTTCAGCAAATTTAGGACTATTGATAAATGGATGGTGCACCATCTATTCCTCACCCAACCCCAGATAGATTCTCAAAATATGAAGAATGAAAACCTCTGGTGTCCTCTTGCAATTTAAATAAGAGAAAAAGTCCTCCCTTTGGTCTTCATGGCCCTACACAGTCTGGCCCCTGGCTCCCTCTTCCACATCTCTCTCTATTCAAATGCCACCTCCTCCAAGAGGGTTCCCTAGACCAAGCTATCCATACTCACCTCTAACCATACTTTATCATTTTTACAGCATTTATCCCTACCTGATGTTATATAGATGTATGTTTATTATTATCTTCTAATAGGTCATAAGCTCCATTAATATAGGAATGTTGTGTGTGTTTTATTATTGTTCTTTATGCAGTGAGTATAACAGCAAATGGCACATGTTAGGCAACTAATGAATACTTGTTGAACAAATGAATGAATAGACTGACCCATGGATTCTCTACATAGTCTTCTGAGGAAAGGCTTTAGTTGGAAGAAGACTAAAATTTATAGAAATGGTTTTGTGGCTAGCTGGGATCAAGAGAAGTCACTGATTCACTAGCCTTTCTTCAGGGAGGTGATTTAGCAGTATTTGTTCTGTTTAAAAAACAGCAAGTGAGAGGATCAGATAGTGAACTTATCTAATGTCACATATCTTTTTATTTTCAGAGCTGTTAAGAAAGCTCAGTTTCCTGTATTTTAGCAGAAAAAAAAAGACCACTTACATTATAGTACATTTTTTCTGTGGCAAATATATGTTAAACACTTTATTCAGTAAAACTATCCTATGGATAGCTATGTAGCTAAGAGAGGTAAAGTAACTAACCCAAGGTCACACAGCTGGTAAGTAGCAGAGCTGGAATTTGGTAGCAGGTCTACTTCGCTTCTCAGCCTTGTGATGCCCGAGTGAGCATCTATTACAATAGGTACTTAGCCTTGGCTCCTAAAATACTCAGTACTATCCCTATCTCAGTGGCAACCTGAGTCATATTTTAAAATCTTGTAGAAAGTTAACGTATAATCTTAAAAATGTAACATGATGAAATGATGATCATGTAAGGGAAGAGATAAGTGTTGAGATATCTAAGCAAGGAAAGTCAGAATAGCTTCCTGACATGAATACACATTTTTCTTACTCAAACACTTTAAATATAAATATTCTAATAGAATCAGGATACTGTATTAATAAACTGCAATTAACTAAGCAATTTGTTCATTTATTCAACAAATGTTTACTGTGCATACCATATTACTGAGCAATGTGAGAAGCACAGAGGAATATAGACACAGTCTTTTCTGTCTAGGAATTTCTGATCTAATTGGGAAGACAAAGCAAGCACAGGCCAAATTTAAATATACAGTCGCGATAACAGAGGAGAATTTCAAGGATAAATATAGAGATTTCATTTACATTATAGAGATCAGGTATTTACATTTTTTCCCCTACACTAAACCTTCTTCTAGAGCCTTAAACATTTACCACCTAGACTGATTTGAAGCTTATATCAATACCATTCTTTAGCTTGTCTTTTAGGTGGCCACCATACTCATGGGAAAATTAGTGAACAAAAAGAAAGCAAGCAAAAGAAAAAGTTCAGCAATTCATGAGCCTTTTTTTTTTTCATCAATTCAAGCACCTACTGTTTGTCAGGACCAAACTGTATCCTGGGGATTCAGGGAGGGTAAAGCAGACATTGTCCCTGCCCTGAAGGATTCATAGTCTAGTAGTGGATAGAGTCATAAACTGTAGTGTTCCAAGTCTCTTATATGTGTTGAGATAAAAATCAGAAAGGGGAATGGAGCAGTGATAAAATAGGTGGGTGTGCTGATTCCAGACTGTCAGAGTTTGTAACTTGGCACCACTTACAAGCTGTGGGGTGTTGAGCACCTTTCTTAATCTCGATGAATTTCAGTTTTCTCATCTGTAAAACAGAGATACCAATCGATAATGCTTCGTAGGGTTATTATAACTAGGAAATGAATTAAAATGTGTAAAGTTCTTGGCAATAATAAGAGACATTCTCATTAGAATATCTCTTGCAGATGTCTGGAGAGTTTTCCTACAGGCAGTTGCTTCTGTCTGAGATGACTCATGGAAGAGTAATGATTATCATGAAAGAGATGCTCGGGGAAATGTAATTATTTTGATAGGCCTTGACCTCTGGTCCTCTGGTTATAGGTTGGGATGTCATTTGGGAGTGAGCTGAGGTTGGAAGACAGAGGCCAGATAATGCACAGCTCTGTATGACATACAAAGAGGCTTGGACTTGATCCAGAATACAATGTGGAAAAGGAAAATTTTAATCAGAGAAGTCACATGGTGAAATTAGACTTGGACACTACTGTAGAAATACATTGGACCAGGGACAAACTGGCAGCCAGAAAAGCAGTTAAAAGATGCTTGGAATAGTTCAGATAATGGATGATAATATCCCGAAGGCTTTAGCTGTGGAGGTGGAGAGAAAACCATGATACTAAGAGATTTTAGAAGGTAAAATATATAGGATTTAGTGATTTATTGAGTTTGCAGGGTGATTAAGGAGAAACAGTCTAGACTGGCTCACAAAACTGTCTACAAAATAAAAATAAATTATTCTTCCAGATAAGTTAAGTGCTGACTATTCTAATTATTGCTGCAATTTGTTTCTACCATACTTACCCCTTGGGTGAATAAGTTTTCCTCTCCGATCAAGCACTTAACCTGATTAAAGATAGGCAAGCACAGTATTGATTATTAAAGGATCATAATTAATTCTGTGCCTAACCATTCATGAAAACTAGCTTGTGCTACAAAAATGTAGCTTGTGCTACAAAAATGAATGAAATTTCAATTATCAAATATTATAATACAGAAAGTTAGAACTAGTTGAAGAAATCTGTGCAAGAATGAACTTCAGGTTTATTTCTAATTCTTCAAAGCTTTGAAGGCCATTCAGTCATGGACTTCATTCCCAATGCAACTGGTATTCTGGAATTTAATCAGACAATTTCACTGATTCTATAGGTGAAATGTTCCTACTTTATAGTTCGTAGTTGCTGTATGTATTTTGATATAGACTATTAAAAATGGTATTTGCAGCTTTTGATTGCTTTGAAAACTTTAATTTCATGCTGGGAAAGCCTACTGTAATTAAAGGGAAGGAGTAGTTTATGATTACGGATTGGAGAATTTTAAATCTACCTGAGCTAGTCTTCTTCCACTCCTACTTTATGTACTGGTTAGAAGACTTCTCATATACTGCATACACTCATCCAAGGAAACAATCATCTATAGCCAGTGAACATTTCCTTGTGGTTTAGGAACGAAAGACAAGTTGTAATCTCACTTTAGATTAGGCATTGCAAAATAGTTGAGATGTTTCTCTCTTTCAAAGTGCATTTTTATTTTTGTTCTATTTCCTAAATATGATTGACATGGATTATGCTTTTTTATCTATACATATGATTACCGGATGTTAAGTGTAGGTATGCATTATTTAAACAATATATTGCATGCCAAGATACCAGTATTGACCAGATGCATTTGGAATATTCCTGATACTAATTAACTATTATCAAATATTATCAAATATCAATAATCAAATTATTGCAAGATAATAATGCTGAATATCTGATAGTAACATAGAAAGTAATGCCAAAAGCTTTTTGTTTCAGTCTGTCTTCAAAGTAACCTAGCTACTTATTGTGAGATATGATTTGTTATGTTGCAGTAAGGTAGAACCAGGAGATGATTAAAGACAAAATTATGAAATATTCAAGGGTTTATAATACATAAGTTTTGGGTAAAATGCTTACCTCTTTAAGCTAGGCTTAAGAGTTCACAATTTTGACTCCAATTCCATTTCCTACTCCAGAGAAACAATCTAGGGAAATACTCCAAAATATTAATCCTGAAGTTTTACATATTCAAGAAGCTTAGAAATGATAGAGTTTGGATTTGAATCAGCGTTTTCAGTCTAAATTTCAATCTTCTATCAGAATAACCATAAACAATTTAATAACCACAAACAATATCTATGATTACAAGCTCTATCTGTTATGACTACTTAAATTGTTCCATTTGACCAAAGTGACAAAAATTCCACCAAGGCTGAGCAATCATTATTTTTTTATGTGCATTATATATTTTCTTCAGTGACTTATTGAATTCTTTGACTAATAAGGAAACTTTGGCAGGCTATTGGCTTGTTTTATATATCCTTGCTTCAAGACTCTACTGTTCTACAAAATGCCAATACAGCTCACTCATAAGGGTAACTAAAGAACAACTTTTGGCCTGCAAAATGTTCTGAGATGGTAAGATAAAGACAAAGTCATTACAAATAATAGTTCAGAAAGAAAACAACACACTAAAATGAACACAGAATAAAAGCTTATAGATATATATGAGCTAAAGTCTTGGTAAACAGATTGCATTGTAAATTATATAATAACCTCCAGGGTTATGGTATAGGTAAAAATTGGATATCAGTACAACTAATTTTTGCTAAGAGTCTCCATCATAAAATGAACAACAAACAGCCATTTTGATCCATATTTATTGTTATCCGAGGTAGGGAAGGGATGAACAGGAATGGCTTCAGCTCATAATGGTTAATAACTGTTTAATATTTTATTTGGGATTGTAACTTTCACCTATAGAAAGTACATAGGAGGGCATCTTGATATGATTGAAGATTAAGATTTTTAAAATAGCAATGTCAAGGTGTAAAAACTCATTACTTTATCATTAAAGAATGTGCACACAACAGACATTACCTCATCTCTGAACCTTGCCCAGTTCCTTGTTCTCTCCCTCTGTTTTGATCACTCCCAAACCCTGGAGGTGAAGGGCAGAATATGGTGACAGTCAGGAATGGAAAAGTTGTCTGTGTTGTACATTCCATAATAATTATTAAAAGAAAGTTTACTTTTAGTAAGTATTTTTAATAATAGCTTGTAAACTTATTGTAAATTTATTGGAATCATATTTACTATAATTTTTCTCTGGTATAATTCATAGATGAGAAGGTCTTTCTAAGCATGTGATACTACAGACAAAAAACTGGAGAAGTAGCTGGATCAATTTTACTCCATAAAAATTAAAAAATGCAAAAAATTAAGAAATAAAGCAAAAAACTTCAATAGCAAAAGCCTACTGAAGGACCCACTTTACCAGGAAAAAATAGTCCCAAGGTATTAATATATGACAAACTAAAGATTGATTTTTTAATAAGTCAAGGGCTATCATGTATTCATAAAAAAGATATAATGCATAATAACACTGATATGTAATTTTGCTCTTATTAGACTGGCAAACATTGGAATGCTGGCTCATGCCAACTGTGGTGCAGACATAGGGTATAAGAAGCCTTACACGCTGCTAGTGAAAACACAGTTGATGCAGCCAGTCTGGGGGGAAATCTGGTAGTATTGGGTGAAATTCAATATAGACACACCCTATGATCAGAAATTCCACTCCTGGGTAATATCACAAATAAATACACAGATCAGCACAAGGACATGTTCAAGATGTTTGTGGCAACATTGTTAAGATAGAAAGAAGTGGAAGCTTTCTGAGGAAGTGGGTAATGTGGTGGGTACAGACCACAGAGTTCTAGCCAGCAGGGAGAAGCGATAGACTTGGTATACACAAAAGAACATGGATAGATTTTTAAAACACAGACCTATGTTTAATGTCTGTGCATACATATATATGTATGTATATATTCACGTATGTATATATAATAAATGAGCTAGAAGAGAACCTCTAATACTATATTATCCATATAAACTATGCATGCATATATATCAGAACACTATAATAAAAATTTTTATGAAATGTATGTATATTAAAGGATGTATTAAACATATTCAAATGGTTACTGAGGTGGGATGGATAGAAATGGGAAAAGGGATAAATGGAATAAGTAGATTATAGTTCTGGGGCCCCAGTGTAACCACTGATGACAACAGTGGCTCTAGTTAAGGATCTGATTAACTCAACCTTCTGCACCTGAGGTCTGGGGAAAACAACAAATACAATGGACAATGTGATATGGCAACTAATGAGATAAATAAGAAATACAGATGGTTAAATGGTTAATAAAAATATAAAGAACTGTCAAAGTTGACCAGAGTCCACTGAACAGAGACAGATATATACTAGTTCACCACACAGTACACCTATAATATTCTCACATGTGAGATAGTTACTTTCATACTTAACACAAAAGGGCATGTGGAAAATACTGTTGCTTTTCCAACCCAACTATATTTCCTAATTCCCTTTTTTCTAGGTTGCTACTAGAAATAGAGGTTGAAAAATACCATATGCTTACATTTCTGGTCTTCCTTGTAGTTTGCGCTGCCAGTTTGAACTATTTATGACCAATAATATGTAAAGAAAATTCTATAAAAGCCTTTGTTTTCCTAACAGAATGTAAGTGAAAGCTCTAGACTTACCTTTTCCCTCTCCTCTTGCTTTGATGGTAGGCATGATTGCTGGAAATATGATGCTATTTTATCATTATGAGGCAGCACATACAGAAAGGAAAAGCCAAAACCTGATGCTAGGGAAGCATAACATGCAAAAGAGCCTGAGTCTGTGATGACATCGCTGAGTTACTGAACCAACACCAGCAACAGTCCACTGCCAGACTTCTTGTTATGTTAGGAAACAAAGTCCCTATTAAATTTAAGTCATTGTTAGTATATCATTCTGTTACTTCCCGATACAATCTTAACAATAGGCTTAGAAATGTCTGACATATAAAAATACTGAGGGACAGGTTTCCCCAAGTCAAAGAAAAGTCAGGAATGGAGAGAGGGTGTTCTGAAAGGTCAGTGTGTCTGCTACCTCAAGGCATTCCTATATTATTCTTTTATCAGTAGCTAGTTTTGATAGAACTATGAACAGATATTGAAAAAAAAAATAAAGGGAACACAAGGAGCACATAAAAAAAACATACATCTAAAAATTACTTTAGAAAACTGAAAATTTTAGACAAGAATTCTCCTTGCTTAGAAATAAAGAAAACAGATTTGTGACAAAAAATCAAAAGAAGACATACAAAGAGGATAAAAAGAAGTGTTATAACACTAAAACACAAGATGTGGATAGAAATAAGTTGGCAGAACTCAAAAGAAATGGAGGATAAGAATAAAATGATTGCCAACATGAAAGATTGTTTAGAAGCAGCCAAAAGTAGAACTAATAGAGGTCCAATACTAGAATGTAGGAGAGTAGTTTGAAAAAAATGCTCAAAATAAAATATGAACAATAAAAAATGTTAAAGTAATTAGACTTTGTGGATGGAAAGCAGAAAGTGGTTGTCAGGGAGGAAGAGAATTTGCTAGACAAGATCATGAGGGAAATCTCTGGAGTGATGGACATAGTCTATCTCTTGTTTGTGTGATGGTGTATGTGGTGTATATATTTGTCAGAAGGCAACAAACTGAAGACCTAAGATCTGTGCATTTTATAGTATGTTAATTATATGTCAATTAAAAATATGCAAAAGTGATTAGAGAAAATGGTAGTTATGAATAGCAGAAAAAGGAGATCCAACATTCACAGAATTAGACCACTGAATTACAGTGGGGTACAAGTGGAATTGCCAAAATATTCAACAATCTATATCAACAAAAGTTTTCTATAATAAAAGACCAGAATCTGCACAAAAAAAGAATAAACTGTGCTCTAGAAATTATTAACATGTGATATTGCCTGTTGCATGTATTTAATAAGGATAATGGAAAAATCCTATGACTAAAAACACTCAATATCCTGAAAATTATGCACATACTTTCTCAAAAAATAAATCTAGGTTCAAATAAACAGGTAAAACCAAAACTGAAGAATATATAGAAAAAAATGATTTTTAAAACATACTCTATATTAAAACATATGAAGTATGGCTAAAAATGAGAGAAAATTTCATCATCTTTGACATCTTTCTAAGAGCAGACAAGTAAAACACATTTTACTCAAAGAGTAAAATGACTTAAATAAATAGATACACAAACAAAGCTAAAAAAGCAAAAAGAGCCAATAAAGTTAAAATCAGGAATTATTGAATTGAGAAACCAAAACCAACCAACAAATAAAAATCTTTAGCAGAACCAATACATATATTCAGAAACGTATTATTAAAAATAATATAACAATAGATAAATCATTATTCTAACAAGGAAAAATAAAGTACTAATTAAAAATAGAGATGAAAATGGGGAAACAATTATAGATATGGGGGAAATTTTTAAAATAGTTTTTGGGAAAACTTTACTGAATCTATTAAAGTGGATTTCAAAATTGAATAAAATATAATAGCTGATATTTTAAGAAACACCATTGAGCAAAATAAACCCCAGAAGAGAGATAAACATTTAAAGGGCTTTCAAAATGTCAAAGATGTCAAAGTAGCTATTTAAATACTGCTATGAAAAACAATGTAGCTCTTAGACTAGATGATATTCTTGACTCTATTTTTCTCAGTATGCTTTTTCCTGTGAAAATGTCTGAAGTGAACATTTTTACTTTATTTTTACTCTCTTATTTCTTAACCTGTTGTTTTTAAATTTATTATACATGGATATTTTATAAAGAGCAAATTCTTCCTGGGCCCTGGTTTCAACCATTTCAACCATTCTTAGAATTTTTGTTTCAATAGGGAAATTATGGCTATTTTTATCATTATCAACAATAATTTATAATATATGTTGAAAATATAATATGTACCAGGTACTATGCTAATATTGTCTCATCTATTATACCATTTAATTTCCAAAACGTCACTATGAGGTTGTTATCAGCATATTTCATTGATTCTGAGACACATAACTTTCCCACATTTTAATGTCATTAAGATTGTGATAGGTCTCACAATAAATGGCATCGTACAATTTTAATAGCAAGTATTTTTCTTTTTTATGGTACATAAAAAATGGTGCCACCTATAATCAATGACATGTTGGATTAAATGAAATATAACCATTTCACAGGTGAAGAAACAAAGTTAACATGCCCAAGGTTTAACAACATGTCCAAGATCACTGAAGGTAAGTGACAGAAACAGAGTTCCAGCACAAGTCAGCTTCACCCCACATCCTAAGATCATTACCTCCATAATGGAAACCCATTGTCTACCATCTCATTGTAGATTGTCTATATATGCTTTCTTGCTATATCATTAATTTTCTGTTTCCTTCTACTGATTATTATTCTTTTGCTTATATTCCTCCATCAGTTTGTGAGTTGTCTTATTTATCATGTCCATAAGAATCAATAGTAAGTAATAAGTATTTATTGCATAACAGGTTTTATGTGTAAGAACACATACAAAATAAATAGTTCTCCCTGTTTGAAATAAGAAAAGAGACTTCCTGTCCCTTTGCTTAGAACATTTACTTCAGAAAATTTATAATTTAGTTCTTTCTCTGTCTCTCTGAAATACATGCAAGTCATTTAAAAGCTAAGTAAGCCTCTTCCCAGCTTTATGACCCAGGAAATCTTTCTCAGAAACCTAGGAGCATCACTTTGAAATGTAATGCTCAAGGAAGATAGCACCCCTATCTTCTAGTTGCTGTGCCTAACTTTAGGGTATATCTTGCTCTAAGTTGCATCTAGTCAAGACTACATCTTTTTTTTTTTTTTTATTTCGGCATATGATGGGGGTACAGATTTTAAGGTTTCAATATATGCCCTTTCCCCCCTCCCCCCACAAGTCTGAGTCTATCTTGTCAGAAAGATATGACAAATTTATTTTTCCTTTGGATAAAGCTAATTAGCTAACACAGATGGTCACCTCCAATTACCAAATGAATTTAGGATTAACTTTGTGTAACAAACTGTGCTGTCCAGTCCTCTTATATGGGGACTAGTTATAGTTTATCTTGAGACCATGCATGTAATGGGTTGTGTTTGCTTGGCTATATAAAAAGATACCATTTCTGTCTGCTGTTGCAGTCTCTTAGAAAATTGCCTGTGATGTGCATCATATTCTGGTTTAATGCTTATGCAATTATAAAATAGTTTCTTTTCTACCTTTGTGGAGAAGTTTTCTGGGTTGGGAAGAGATTTTGTTTTTAATTATATTTTCCAAATATGTATAAGGACTAAAAGTTAACTGGTAAAGAGTTAAATAATTACTTGGAACAATTTAATGATGCAAGTTCATTCAATCACAATATTCACATCTGTCTGTGCTTATATACAGGATTTATGCTTCCATAAGTATGTCTAATATTACCCCCTTCCCCTGAAACTGAACGTGTAAGCCAAACAGCTGCTGCTATGTTGAAGAAAAGGTGGCGAGTTGATCCATGGAGCACACAATTGGCATCAACGTGTGCTAAGTTAATATTCCATGAGCGCCAGCTGCCATATCATTGCCAAAATTGTGAATTTGAAACAATCTAAGAGTTGTACATTCAGGCTCATAAGAAAGCTAGTGCCGTGATGGATGCCTAAGGATTGAGCTCTACCTGCCACTAATTATCACATGCCATGCTTTCTCTATATAATTCCAGCAGTTGAAAGTTTGTTAATAGTTTATCGTTACCAATTTTAGCAAATGCCTCAATCTGCAACTAAAGTATTTTTGGTGGGGGAAGGGTGTTTCTGGGGAAGGCATTTGAAACAGAAACCATACACAGAAATGAGTTCTGGATTGTGTGACTCTCTCTAATCAGAATTCAAAAGTATTACTGCCCTGCATAAAACTTTCTTTGGTCCACTCTCAATAACAAAGGGACAATTACATCATTTAGCTCTTAGGTTATTGTCAGTAATTGCAAAGACCAATTTTAACTTCCTTTGAAACAATATTTGGTCCTGCTTCTTTCTTTGCATTTGACTGCATACCTGTTTTTTGTTCTCTGCTTTGCCTTTGGTGATTATTAACAAGCACAATATCTAAGCCAAGTGCATGAGTAACCATGTACCTTTTGCCCTCTTTAGCTAAAATGTGATGGAGGTAAATATTGGTTGAGGTCTCTTTAAAAAGTAGAAAAAATGTGATGTAAAAATTAGTGTTTTGAGTATGGTATGTAATAATTAGGGCAACCAGAAACAGGGGATGCTGTTTTCTATTTTATGTAAATAAACCACAAGGGCTGGCCCAAGCCCTGAGTTGGAGAGAGGCAGTGGCCTCAGCAGTTCAACTGGCATAAGAGTTTAAATGAAATTGGTCCAGCTATGGGGCCTGGTTCCTGCAAGGGATGCTGGGTTGTCTAAATCGGTTTCTGTGTAGGGGCTCAGTGAACTTGAGGGGAATTTTTGCAGGGAGAAATTATAGGCTTTAGTGCATGGTTGAAATGAGAGGTATACAAAAAGGTAGAATCAAGGATAATTCCAAGTTATTTAACTGGGTATCTAGGTGGATATTTTGTACTGTTAGCCAAGGTGCTGTCAACACAGGAGAAAAAAAAATAGGTTTGAATAAGGGAAATACATCAAAGTTGAACAATTTATTTCCCTTCCTAAAGATGCAACAGAAGACTAAGGAGCATTTTGAGGGATACACACATGTGGATAGGAGGTAAAGTACATATTTAGGCCATCTTAAGGGTAAATATCACATAGATCAGAAGGCTGCATCTCATTTGATGAGCAAATCCCCATTTTCCCAGTTGTCCAGATCCAAACTTGGAATTATTTATGCCTTCTCCCTTTCTCTTCCAATTCATGTCCAATCCAGTACGCAGACATGTTAGCTCCATATATATCCAGAATCTAATCTCCACTGCAACCACTCTGGTCTAAGCCAGCACAAATTCTTATCTGAATACTGGCCTCATCCTTCTCCTAGTAGCCAGGAAAGTTTATTTTCCACAGGACAGACAGAAGGATATTTAAAAAACGTAAAACTGTTTAATATAGTTTTCATGCCACTCAGAGTAAAAACCATAGTCTTTTTCTACAAGGTTCTCTACCACTTGGTCCTTGACTGTCATTCTTTTTATTTATTTATTTTTTGAGACAGAGTCTCATTCTGTTGCCTGGGCTAGAGTGCTGTGGCATCAGACCAGCTCAGAGCAACCTCAAACTCCTAGGTTCCAGCAATTCTCTTGCCTCCTGAGTAGCTGGGAATATAGGCATGTATCACCATGACTTGCTACTTTTTTTCTATTTTTAGTAGTGACAAGGTCTCACTCTTGCTCAGGTTGGTTTTGAACTCTTGAGCTCAAGTAATCCTCCTGCTTCAGCCTCCCAGAGTGCTAAGATTATAGGTAAGAGCCACAGTGCCTGGCCCTTGGCTGTCATTCTGACTTTACTTTTTTTTGTTGCTACTCTTCCACGTTCATTTCCTTCCAAACATACTGACCCTCATGTTGCCTGCAGCTCCATAAATAGACTGAGAGCCTTTGTACTTACTACTCACTTCCCCTGAAATGCTCTTCCACAGATATTTTTGTGGAGATTTCTCTTATTTCATTCAGGTTGTTTGCTCAGTTGCCACCCTCAAGGAGACCTCTAACCATCCTATCTAAACAGTACACCAGTCATGCACTAACCCCTTACTTGATTTATTGTTTATAAAATTTACATTGTCATTATTTTGTTTTACTTATTTACATATTTCATTTATTAATATTTATCTGTCTATCTCTTCTTATTGTCTGCTTTCCTAGAACAAAAGCTAAACTCTCTAAGGATAGAAATTTCTGTTGTTCTCATCACAGTATCCCCAATGCCAGAAATAGAGCCTGATTAATTGACTCAATTAATCAATTCATTGATTTAATAAATGTGGCAGCAACCATAGCAAAGAATGGGGTGAAAAGGCAAGGAAGATATGAAATATGCCACAGTTTAACGGAAACAACAGCCTGAGCAACATAGCGAGACCTTGTCTCTACAAAACATTTTTTTAAAAGTAGCCAGGCATGGTGATATACACCTATAGTCCCAGCTACTCAGGAGGCTGAGGCAGGAGGATCGCTTGAGCCCAGGAGTTTGAGGTTGCAGTGAGCTATGATGATGCCACTGTACTCTAGCCTGGGCAATAGAATGAGGCCTTACCTCAAAAAAAAATGGAAAGAAAAAGGAACATAGATTCATAAATATTTTATTGATTTTGGAAAGTTACTTAAACTTTATTAATCTTAGTTTATTATCTATATAAGGAGGATAAAAATAATAATGCATCATAGATTTAATACAGAAATGAGCACTCATGTACATAAAATGTCTAGCATGATTTTGGCATTCATTAATTACTTAAGAAATTGCAGTTATTATCATTTGAGATATTATCACTGAACTGAAGAAGGTTCTACAATGGAGAGGATCAAGCATATGAGTAGGATTACAACAAAATCACAAGGGAGCTTTGATCAAAAAGAGCACATGGTATAAGTAAAGGTGATATTCAAATGTTTGATAGCTGGTAAGGTCAGGACACTGACCAGTCAGAAAGGACATTGGCTTTAAATTTCAGCCAGTGACCATTCTGGTACGTAGTGCTTTATTTATAAATACTAGGAATGGGACACAGAAGAGAGATTGATTCTATATCCTTCTGGGGAGAAATCCAGATGCCCTATCAGTTCAGATTATCCTCCCAATAACTCAGGAACTATTGATCTGATATTGAGCACTAGCTTTAACATTATGCTTGATTCTTCCTTACTACTAAGTAGTTTGGAGTGAAATATACCAGAATGGACCAATGAGTGTTTATCCTGTTTCCTGAGTTAATACCTGTAATGCCTCTTGGTCTGATTTCAACATCCAAGTGACCAGCCCTCAACAGCTATTGCTCTGACTCCTGGCCTCAGACCTCACCATCATTTCCCACTCTGAGTCTGTGTCCTCCAACCTTTGACCTTTTCCTTATGAGCCTCATCCTCTCATCCTCTCTGGGGACTGGAGCTCTGGCCCTGGACTGGAGCATAGTCCCTGTGGCCTTGAAATCTGTAAATAAACTAGCCTAAGGTTGGTGGTCTGTTTTCCCAGACTTTGGAATGTTACTCATCATTTATCTTCTCTTTTCCTTTAGCTGCTATTGTCCATACATTCCATAATACATTCCATTCTGAGCCAGTCCTGGGGGGAGGGGAGAGAGCAAATCCCTGGTTCACAAGTGGCAGTCTCAGATGATAGCCAAACCAGTGCAAGCAGTTGGGAATGGAGTGGGGAGAGGAATGCTGTATGGGGGGAGGGGCAGAAAAGGAAAAATTTTTTAAAAAGAAATTATCATAAGTATGCTGTGAATACAATATCATGCAGGTAATTCTGAAGTGTGAATGTGTGAGTATATGAGTGTATGCATATGTATTCCAATTCAATTAATTCTAACAATTCAAAGAAAGCCAACAAAGTTTATTTATTATGACTGTAGCTTGTATGTAGATATAAGGGGTACTATTTATAATCCTTTTAGTTTCAAACAAAGCCTGTGCTTTTTACATGTCTAAACTGTCCAGATGCCAGGTAGCCAGGACCAAAATGTAGAGAGCTCTGGACAGCACAACTCTATGATTAAAATTCTCCTTTGCTCAATGTTTGAACTTCTTGCTTGGCTTCTCTGTTCAACAAGATCCCAAACTCTCACCTTGTATTCAGTTAGGATCCTAGCACTAGGATCCTAGTGCTTGCTCTTCCAAAGTAAAGGTGACAGATACATGTCTTGGCTTTTGAACCCTGGCTGTCCTTCTTCGACATGGCTCTGTTTAGTCAGAGTATCTCTCTCTCTTTACCCAGACTCCCCTAAAAAGAGAATTTGTAATGTGGACTCTGTATGAATTGAATTATTCTAATTTGCTGTAAGGTTTATTCTTAAGTGTTTTAATCATTATTCTACCACATACTTTAAACTTGTTTATAATTGACACAGATTGCATCTGGTAATATTGATTATGGAAAGAAAAAGAGAGTGTATTCTAGAGCCACAAAAAAATAATGAGGTTTTATAATGTATATTGTAGTCCCTTAATCTGTACTATATATTTATTCATCATTAACAAAAAGGTCCACATAACCAGTGTAGGCTTAGGAAAGTCTAGAATAAAAAAAAAAAACAGCTCTAAAATAGAAATTAGAGGTCAGAAGAAGCAAAGGTGAAAATCTAAGAGATATATGTTATTAATGAGTCATGTTCCAATTTTCACTGCAAAAGTAGTAAAAGGTAAAATCAAAAGGAATGATCCAGCATATTGGATCACTTGCCCAAAGAAATAATGGCAAGAGAAAGGGGATTAGGATAGTTCAAGGGATCTTTGAAGGGGACAGAGAATGAACAGAAATATTTCCATTTCTTTTCAAGGCAAAGGCACTATTAACTTGACAAATGGCTAGTTCATAGTAGTGCTGTTGATCACATACATTTATAGTGTCAGAAAGATGTGGTGTGACAATGAGAAATAGGGTAGCTTGAATCTGGTTAGCAAAACAAAGGAAAAAAACATATGAAAAATTGTCTTAGAAGTTTTCAAGATAATGGGAATAAAGAACCCATGGCCGTTTGCCATGCCTTAAAGCTGGCTAGCCTTTGAATATGAAAATCAAAAGACTTAAATTTATCTACGAATGCCACCAGCACCCAAAGTTGATTATTTCTAAGGGAAAGTTCTAAGAGCTTAAATCCATTAAAAAGATTATGCCAAGTGCTTTTGATGGATACTTCCCCAGATTTAAATTATATTTCCCTAAGCTAGAGGTGGGAGGAATAAGATAGGAGATGAAGTAGCTTGGGGGATCCTAGTTATAGCAAAATCAACAAAAGGTTAGGCATGTGGCAAGATCTGAGATAGAAATGACTGCAGGTACACAAGCAGATGGACCATGCATAGTCTTCAGGAAAATGTTCTATGACCTTAGCATGAAACTGAAATAGCAAAGGCAACACAAAGAGCTCCTGTGTGGGGCTTTGTTTGAGTACCGAGTAGTTGCATGGAAGCTGAGTCTTCCAACCAGAGCACATGTCCTTTGCTGTACCTATTCCTAGGATCTATGATGCTGGCTGTGTGGTCTATTTCTGATGTGGATTTGTAATCAGCAGCATCTTGAATGACCTAGAGAACCCCCAGCAAGAATTTTATCTGTGTGCTCTGAGACGTTGTCCAGTGACCCTCTGACTTAAGCTGTGTGGACACTCAACAGCCATGTATGCAATGGCCACCGACGCCCACAAGCTCAGGAAGGGATGCAGGCTTTCCCTCCTGGATAAAGGAGAGGGGAGTACTTGCTTTGGGGGGAAGGCCGAATAAGCATTACAGTTACATTTTTACTGAATCGTATATATGCTGCTCCATAAATGGTGTGTTGATTGTCATCATTATTATTATTTAATTCAATGTATGTTAATTGTCATTTGAAAACAAATCATTTTTAAAATAACTCCTTAAGGAATTGTAGTAGAGAAATAACCTAAACCAACTGAACTCATAGTTAAGACTCTGGTGCTCAATGACCATTCCTCCTCACAGTGTCATGCCAGAGCAGCACTTGCTTGTTTCTGGCTGGTCATTAGCATATTATGAATCTAATATGCAAAAATTTACTTTCCTGGGCTTCATTAATATTTGCATGATACTTCTGGGAAACAGTTTGTACTTCACCTGGCCACAACTTGTTTGTTTTTTTCTTTTGTATGTGCCTTATTCTTTTTTAATCTTTGTGAATATAATAGTGATCTACCTGCTCTTGCTGTCACCCCATGTTCATCTCAGGATTGGTTCAGATATCCATCCAGCCAGCAGTTGCCTACTTTGTTCTTTATTGGTGCAAACGTGTCTTCCTAAAGCTGCACTATTGACTGAAGAGACAACCTTCTTTATTCACTCAACTGTTATTGCACTTCTAGCCTCATGGAACTTAGAGTCTATTGGAAGAGAAATAGAAGTGAGTTAGTCAAACTGATTAGGGTGCAATTAAATACCGGTATAAACTAATGTTAAACTTTTGAAAATGTGATAAGCTTTGTGAAGGAAGATTTTCAAGGTTATAATAGTACATGATAGAGAAGATTCCACCTAGGTGGGGAACTTCATTAAAGGCTAAAGGAAGGAAGAGATGTTTGTGCTGAAATTAAAAGGATAAATATAATTTAGTAGAACAGGGGAGAGCAAGGAAAGGATGGAGATAGAGAAGACCATTTGACTACTTGGGAATAAATATTTTGCTAGACTGCAGTGTAATTTTCCCTTAGTAAAAAGGGTGGTTTTTATGTTAGTGATCTATGGGGTCACTTAGCATGTTTCTCTGAATTTATAATACCTGGTAATTATATCTAGAGACTGAACAGATTAAAAATATTTTTTGGCAAGTCTAGCTTTTCTCTTAACTTTTATAAGGGTACCTTTTGATATACCATCATTTTATATTTTGCTGTATTCAAATCTGTTAATATGTTCCTTTGTATTCCCTTTTGTGTTTACAATGTTTAATCTGTGCCTGTGCAGTTCACTTTGGCACTTAAGAGCTTATGGACTTTAGACTGTCTGGATTACAATACTATCTCATCACTAACTATATAAACTTGAATACTTTTCTTAACAAAAATAATATTTATTTAGCTCTGACAACATACTTAGCCTATTTCTTTGATTCTGTTTATATTTTCTCTTGGCTTTTAAAAAAATCTTATTATGTTTTTGTCTTTGGTATTTCTTTTCCATTCTTATACTTTCAACTTTTTTGTATTTTTGCATTTTAGATGTGCCACTTGTTCCTAGGTTTGGTGTTTTCTTCTTTTTTCCCACTTCTAAGTGAAGTATTTAGTCCATTTCTGCTTAAAATCATGATTATATTTGAATTATTGTAGAAAATAAGGTGAGAAAATGGTATGCAAACAAGGAGCAGTGGATTATTTTCTATATGAAATGAGGGGGGAAAGTTTTTAAGTAAAGATAGTTGCCATCTTATTTTTTTAAAAAACGATAACTCTAGTATTAGCATAGAGGGAAGACTTTATCAACAGGGCAATAAATAAGAACACTATTACAATAATCCAGATAACAAAGAATGCTTCATCCAGGACAATGATAGTGGGGATAGAAAGGAAATTATGGGTATTATATTAGAAGAGTTAAATTCAAAAGGAGGTACTTTGGAAGCACTACAAATAACCAGACATATTGACTGAGGAAGGGCAGAGCTTCTTCCTAGACTTTCTCATAGGTTTTTAGACCTTATAACTTAAAAGTGCACTTATTTATTTTTATTTCAGAATATTATGAGGGTACAAATGCTTTGGTTACATAAATTGCCTTTGAACCACCTAAATTAGAGCTACAAGTGTGCCCATCCCCCAGACAGCACACACCGCACCTGTTTGGTGTGAATTTACCCATCCCCTCTTTACCTTCCCAACCTACCCGACACCTGATGAATGTTATGTGCACATAACTGTTGATTGATTCATACCAATTTAATGGTGAGTACATGTGGTGTTCATTTTTCCATTCTTGTAATACTTCACTTAGTAGAATGGGCTCCAGCTTCATGCAGGAAAATATAAGATTATAATCGTTCATCTATAGAAGAAATAAAGATAGATAAGCAGACTTCAGCAGGGGAGGTAATACTTATGGTTTTAAATATGTTGAAGTTGAAGGGCCTGGAAATAATCTAGGAAAAGATGTCCTAAAGGAACTTCAACATTCAAATCAGAAGTTCAAGAATTAAAGTATAGAATGCCACTTAAGAAATCACCAACGTGTAAGTGATAGAGAAGATAGTAGAATTTATATGAATAAATTATTTTAAAAATAAGAGTATATATGGGGAAAAGAGATGAGGGTGAATAATATACCGATAGGGAAAAGCAACATGTTGAAAGATGAAGGGAGTGGACTGAAAAGAAACACAGTGAGAGACCAAAAACATTATGAACAGTGGAGTGTGATGGAAGCCCGGGAGGAAAAGTATTTCCAACAGCCGGAAGTGTTGATTACTGTCAGGGACTTCAGACTTCAGACTTCACTTTACTCTTATAAAGTAAGGAATGAACAGAGATTACCCATTGGATTTGGAAAATTGTGAGTAATTTGAAAATCTTATCAAGAATATTTTAAGAGGTTCACTGATGAGGACAAAAGGAAATTGTTTTAAAATTCTTGCCTCAAGTCACAGGGGCCAGAGCTGATTTTTGCAAATGAGCTAAGGCATTATCTAGCCATTAGTCTTCTATGTGTTTCTTCTGCATGCAGTGCCTGAAAAATTCTCATCAGCCTTGACAGTGACCGGGAGTGCTACTGTGTCTGGCAATGAACACATCACCCAGAGTCATCTCATTCATCTTGAATCCTATGACCACAGTCCCTGAGGCATACAAGACATTCATTTGTTCAACAAACATTTACTGAACATTGACTTTAGACCACGTATTGGGAATATAAAGATGAATAAGACTTGGTTCCTCCATGTGAGCTCCTCTTTGACTATAGTCAAAGAAACGGATGGAAGCACATTAGGGAACTGATTTTTCATTCTATAATAACATAATCTACCATGTAGGAACCAAAGATTTATTATTAAAAAGAAATATATGTATTAGTTCAATGATATTAAATTTTTTAGAACTAGGGGGATATCTTTCTTGCTTTCCTATAGTTGAATACAAATAATCGAAAGCATGCCTTTCCATGAAAAAAAATACCTATGTAATCAACATGATATATTGAAAAACAGGCTTCTACACTGCAAATTCAATATGTG
>VSMD01111203.1:0-71064 GCA_008750895.1 Mirza zaza
TAATTTTTTTTCTATATATATTAGTTGGCCAATTAATTTCTTTCTATTTATAGTAGAGATGGGGTCTCGCTCTTGCTCAGGCTGGTCTCGAACTCCTGAGCTCAAACGATCCGCCCACCTCGGCCTCCCAGAGAGCTAGGATTACAGGCGTGAGCCACTGCGCCCGGCCAATAGAAAGAAATTAATTGGCCAACTAATATATATAGAAAAAAATTAGCCGGGCATGGTGGCACATGCCTGTAGTCCCAGCTATTCGGGAGGCTGAGGCAGTAGGATTGCTTGAGCCCAGGAGTTTGAGGTTGCTGTGAGCTAGGCTGATGCCATGGCACTCACTCTAGCCTGTGCAACAAAGCAAGACTCTGTCTCAAAAAAAAAAAAGATATTAATGAAACAAGACTGACCATATATTAATGACTATTGAAACTGATGATGTATGAATTGGGTTTCATTATGCCAATCTCTGCACTTTTTAATGTGTTTGGAAATTTCTATGACAAAAGTTAAGCAAATATTTTTATCAAAAAAGAATGTATAGCTTCCAAATTAGCAGACAGAAAGTATATCAATGCTGTATTTACATGCTCTTTATATGAAGTTTTAAAATAAGCCAAACAAAAGTATAGTCTTTAGAGATGCATATACAGGTATTGAAATTATAGAAGAAGCAAGGAAGTGATTACCATTCAAGTCAGTCAGTGGTTTGCTCCAGGAGTTATAAGTTGGGTTCAATTTAATACTCCATTTTTATACTTTCTTGCTTTCCAATGAATGGCATTTAACACCATAAATTTTCTTCTTTGCACCACACTCTGGCCATATTAGTTTCAATATATAATGTTCCACTGTCCATTCCATTTAGTTTTCATTTCAGTTTTGGTTTCCTTTTTAAGCCAAGAGTTGTTTTTCATTGTTTGTTTCTTTCTTTTTTTCTTTCTGCTATTTTATAAAATTATTGCAATATGCTCAGGGAATATGGCTTGAATGATGTCTACATTTGCAAATTTATGGAAATTTTGTTACATATTCTTCTTTGTGCATATTACATTTCCATATGTGGGTTATATTTCATTAAGAAAAAAATGTTCCAAAAGAAAACATAGATATGGGAAATATACTAAAATAATACTAACAACAAAATTAGTACGGCAGTATTAAAAACAGAAATCAGTAAATGGAAAAAAGAGATTTTATTATGGTAAAAGGAAATTTAACTGTAGTAAAATTTTATGCGCCTAATTACATGGATTCAAAACATCAAGTAAACAGTATTAGAAAAACAATACAACATACTAGGATACTTTAACACACCTTTCTCAGGAATCAACAGATGGAGCAATCTAAAAACAAATAAGGACAGAGAGGATTTTTTAAAACCTTTTATTATAAAATTTTAAGAATACACAAAAGTGGAGAATACAAACCCTCCTGTGCTATATAACCCAGCCATAATAACCGCAAACATTTTGGTATAATTGTTTCATCTATCCATCATCCCGTTTGTATTTGCTGGGGTATTTTAAGGCAAATTCCAGACATGTCATTTACCTTCAAAATATACATATACATTTTCCTTACATATCCTAATATCATTTATTATATTAAACAAAAATTAAAAGATATAAAGGATTTGAATAATATTACCAAACAAAATCTATTAGCACTTAGCATTATTGCAATATTGATAAAAATTTACCTTTACTAACAAAATATCCATAAATTTCAAAATGTGAACAGTCAGGATCATGAATTAATAATGAAAAAAAAAAAACACTACTAGGAAACAGAAAAAGAACCCCTGACCAATCTTTATAACATGGGCTAAAAAGGAAATCAAAACTGAAATGATAAACCATTTGGAAAAGACAGTGAGAACATTATAAACTAAAACTAGTGGAATATGGCCAGAGTGTGGAACAAAAAAGAAATCTTACAGCTTAAATGCCATTCATTAGACTGAAAAAAAAACAAAAATAAACTAAGTTATTAAACTCAAGAAGCCAGAAAGAGAATATTAAATTAAACCCAAGGAAGATAGGGGGAAAGCACTGAGGTAAAAGCAGACATTAAGAAAAAGTGAGTTAAAAACAACAAGAACAACAACAAAAAAAGAAGTCTGGTTCTTCAAAAAGAACAATTTAATAGGCAAAACCTTTCATAGATTGATAAGATGCAAAGCATCATTTGGAGCAAGAAAGAGGCCATAACTACAGAAGCTACAGAAGAGACTAAAAACTTATGAGGCGATACTATGTACAACTTTATAACAACAAATTAAAAAATCTAAACAAAAGGAACAATTTTCCTAGAAAATATAACTTCCTTAAATTGATCTAGATAGCAGATCTATTCTTAGAAAGTTCTACCAAATCCCTATTTTACATGGCAAACTTTCAAAGCTTAGACACACATAACTTTCCCAGTTAATTTGTAAGACCAACATAATCCTGAACACAAAACTGAACAAGATTATGACAAAAAATATGAGCTAATCTTGTTTATGAATCTAAGTGTAAAAATACCAAGTAAAATACTAGCAAGTTAAATCTTAAAACAGATTAAAATAATTACCCATAACCAAATCATTCATGGCAGAAATTTTTTTAAAAAAATGTTTAACTTAAGAAATTAATAACTTATCATAGTAACACATTAATATGGAGAAGAAAGCATTTATCAGAAAGCTCAAAAAAAGCATGTGACAGAATTCAATACCCATTATTGATTTTTTAAAAACGTAAGAACCTCAAATCAGAAGGAAATTTTCTAAATTTAAGAAATATAGAACCAAAAAATATATATATTTCATAGTGAAACATTACATATTTTACTTAATATCAAAAAGGAAACCAGTATGCTTGCTATCTCTGCTACTATTACCCAATAGAGGCTGGACCCAGTAAGTTAAAAAAATAAGAGAGATAGAACTACCCTTGTTTTTAGAAGATATAATTGTCTACCTAAAATTGCAAGAGAATCAGTTGGAAAAACTATTAAAATGAGAATTCAATAAAAATGCCAAACACGAGATGGAGATAGGAAAACCAGTAATTGCCATACATAATCAGTCACCATTTAGAGAACAGTATAGGGAAATTACATTTTAAGAATTGCTAAAACTAAAATATATAATATCTATGTGGGAAAAAATGGTTCAATACTAACAGACATAAATTAAGATCTGGATAAGAAGAAAAACATTATAGTCCATATGAGGATAAATTATGAAGAAGACAATATTACAAGGATACCAATTTTCCCTTAATAATTAATTTAGGAATCCAATGCAATCACAATCAAAATCCTAAAATGCTGAAGGGGCCCCAACTAGCCCATTACAGGAGAATTTGAGCATCAGAAATGACTATAATTGATAAGCCAATCAATTTTTAGAAATCCATGAAAGGTTTCTGCTGCCAACCAAAATGGAGAGTCCACTAGAGTCTATTATTGCCCAATGATTACAAATAAAAAACTCCAGACAAAATATAAAATGTAACTGCAAAGACACTGAAAAGTTAGTAATAGCAGGCAGGTTGGGAGGAAAACCCAAACTTAAATATTCACAACAATCTTTACATGGAGATGTTTCCTGGATTTCATTCCTCTCTAATAACCTGGCATTAACCAGAGGGTAGTCCCTAAGCAGAACTACACAGTATGTAAGCAATAAAACTCCAAGAAAAAGCCTATCACAGAGCTGCAATGCAGTGGGGCATCTAAAACCCTAACAGAACCCTGGGCGGTTTTTTGGCCTCCTAGAAACAAGGCCCCAAGGGTAAAGGTATAAGGGAAATCCCAGTTCTTTCTTTCTTTTCTCTCATTGCATTGCCCCAAGGGCAGTACCAGTTGCAATGAATGGTAAAGCACTGGCTTTTTTCTCTAAGAAAAATCCCTACTTTCTAGCCAAATGATGAGGAAAGAGGACCCAGGGATCTGGGTAGTAGGGGGAAAAAATCCCAGGAAAAAGAGCTGGAGAACAGGATCCTCTCATTCTATTCATACATATGATCCCACAGAAATTCCATTTTCATGCCTCAAATGCACATGTGTCGGATAAACCCAAACTAGCATAAGAAAGTCTTTAAAATCTGAAGTACAACATAGTCTACCACCCACCCAAGTTCCAGACTGTTAAAAGACATTCAAAGGAGCAAAGCAAAGGCTTTGAAAACAGAACTGACACTGGAACCACCATTCACAGGTGAGACAGAACTCATGGTCTGTGTACCTGCTAAAACAGAACAAAACAAATCAACATTTTCCAGAGAATTTTAATAGAACTCAGAGTTTTACAATATAGTACTAAAAATGTTCAGGATATAAACCAAAATTACTCAATATACAAAGATCCAGGAAAATGTGACCAATTCTCAAAGGGAAAAGATAATCAACATGTCCCATCTGCAAGATGATTCAGAGTTGGAATTATCAAAGACTTGAAAGCAGCTCTTATAACTAACCATGCTCCATGAGGTAAGATGAATATGCTCTTGAAATTAATGGAAATATGTAAGTTCTCAAGAGAAACAGAAACTAGAAAAAGAACAAAATAGAAAATTTTTAATTGTAAATGACAATATCAAGTATAAAATTCAATGTATAGCCTCAACAGCAAAATGAGGAAGGCTGTAGAGTTGGTGAGCTTGAAGATAGATCCACAGAAATTATGTAATCTGAAGAAATTTTAAAGAAGACTGAAAAAATGAACAAGATTCAAGAATCTATGGAACAGGCTGGGTGCGGTGGCTCACGCCTGTAATCCTAGCACTCTGGGAGGCCAAGGCAGGCAGATTGCTCATGGTCTGGAGTTTGAAACCAGCCTCAGCAAGAGCGAGACCTCATCTCTACTAAAAATAGAAAGAAATTAACTGGCCAACTAAAAATATATAGAAAAAATTAGCTGGGCATGGTGGCACATGCCTGTAGTCCCAGGCACTCGGGAGGCTGAGGCAGGAGGATCGCTTGAGCCCAGGAGTTTGAGGTTGCTGTTAGCTAGGATGACATCACTGCACTCAAGCCCTGGGGCAACAAAAGTGAGACTCTATCTCAAAAAAAAAAAAAGGATCTATGGAACAGTATCCTGTCACTGGAGTTGGGTAAGGAAATAAAGAAACTGCTGTAGAAAAAAAGTTTAAAAAAATTTTGACCCCCCCTACCTTGCCAAACTTCCCAAATTTGGTGAAAAACATACATTTACAGATTTGAGAAGCTCAATAAGTCCAAACAGCCTAAACCATACCCACACAAATCATATTTACATTGTTGAAAGCCAAAGAAAAAGTCTTGAAAAAAGAAAAGTTCTTGGAGCTAAAGGGAAATGATACCAGAGGGAAACTTGCAACATCAGGAGTAAAAATAATAGAACAGAAATGATATGTATTTTGGTAAGAAAGCAGCCGATTTTTCTCCTCTTATTATTTATACACACACACACACACACACACACACACACACACACACGACTGTTGACAACAAAAATTACTATTGTAACTATCAGGGTTTTCAAAATAGGCAGATTTAATATATAGGATACACACACACACATACACACAGGGGAGGAAAAAGGGAACTGTGTGCATTTTAGGCTTCTATATTTTACTTGAAATGGTAAAAATATTAACTCTAAGTAGATTGTGAAAAGTTAGATATGTATATTGTAATCCTTAGATCAACCACTAAAAACATAATACAAAGACATACTGCCAAAAAAGAGAGATAAATTAAAATGAAAAACTAAAAGTTATTCAAAGAAGTTTTTAAAAGGTAGAAATGGAAAAACAGGAACAAAAATCAGAGGTGAAAAACAGAAAGCAATAAAATGGATGTTCTAAATCCAACCATATCAATAATTACATTAAATATAAATGATCTAAACATACCAATTGAAACATAAATTTTCAGATTGGATTTTTTTAAAAGGACAAAAATGAAATATATATTGTCTACAAAATATTCATTCTGAATATAATATCACAGAAAGGTTAAAAGTAAAAGGATGGAAAAAAATGAAACAAACAAACATTAATCAAAAGAAACCTGGAGTGGCTATACTGACATTAGACAAAGTAGACTTCAGAATGAGGATTATTACCAACGATAAAGAGAGACATTGGATTCTGATAAAAGTGTCAATTCACCAAGACTTAACAATCCTGTGTACAAATTTAAAAACAGAGCTCGAAATACATGATGCAATAACTTATTGGGCTGAAAGGAAAAATGCACAATTCCAAAAATATACTTGGAGATTTCAATACTCCTTTCTCAGTTATTAATAGAACAAGTAGACAGACAATCAGCAAAGTGAACAATACTGACAACCCACTTGATTTAACTGACATTTATAGGACAATCTATCCAACAATAGCAGAGTACACATTCTTTTAAAGTGCACACGGAATACTCACCAAGATCAACGATATTCTGGGCCATAAAGCTAATCTTTAACAAATTTAAAAATTACAATCACACAAAGTATATTCTCTGACCTCAGTGGATTTTAACTAGAAATCAATACAGGAAAAATGTCTGCAAAATCCTCACATACTTGAAAATTAAATAATGTAATTCCAAATAACTCATAGACTAAAAAGACAGCATCAAATGAAATTTCTCAAATTTTGGAATGCAAAGAAAATGAATTACATCCAAATTTGCGGGCTGTACCTAAAACAGTACTTAGAGAGAAGTTTACAATATTAAATGCTTATAGTAGAAAAGAAAGGTCTCAAATCAATAATAGAGGTTTTACCAGAAAAAAAACAAGAAAAGAAAAGCAAAATAAACCTTAACAAAGCAAAAGAAATTAAATAATGAGAACAGTAGAAATTAATGAAATTGTCACAAAGGAGAAAGGGCAATGAAACTAAAAGCTGATCTTTTAAAGAGATTGATAAAATTGATAAACTTCTATCCAGACTGACCAAGATGAACAGAGAGAAAATACAAATTACTGACATCAGAAATGAAAGAGGAAGAATCACTACAGATGCTACAGACATTAAAAAGATAATGAGGGAATGCTACTATTAATAGCAATTCTATACCCATATATTTGACAACTTAGATGAAATGAGCCAATTCCTCGAAAGATACAAACTAACGAAACATAGTCAAGAGAAATAGACAAATTGAATAGTTATGTATCAAAGGAATTGAATTCCCATTGAAAAATTTTTTGACAAAGAAAACTCCAGGTCCAAATGGTTTCACTGGCAAATCTGACCAAGTCTCTTGCAGAACACAGAAAAGAAGGGAACACTATCCAGCTCATTTATGAGGTTAACAATTACCTCTTACCAAAACCAGAAAAGTGGACTACACAAAGAAAACTGCAGAACAATAACCATTGTGAACATAGATGCAAAAATCCTCACCAAATATTAGACAATTGAATCCATCAATGTATAAAAAAGATAGCATATCACAATCAGTAGAGTTTATCCAGAGAATGCAAGCCTGAAAATAAATCAGAAAATCAATCAATGCAATTTGCCATATTGACAGACTAAATAAGAAAACTGCATGATTATCTAAACAAAGAAAAAACGTTGACAAACTGTATTCATTATAAAAACTGTCAGCAAACAAGGCAAAGTAGGGAACATCCTGACAAAAGGCATTTATAAAAAACCAACAGTTGGCCGGGCACGGTGGCTCACGCCTGTAATCCTAGCACTCTGGGAGGCCGAGGTGGGCAGATCGTTTGAGCTCAGGAGTTCGAGACCAGCCTGAGCAAGAGCGAGACCCCATCTCTACTATAAATAGAAAGAAATTAATTGGCCAACTAATATATATAGAAAAATGTAGCCGGGCATGGTGGCGCATGCCTGTAGTCCCAGCTACTTGGGAGGCTGAGGCAGCAGGATTGCTTGAGCCCAGGAGTTTGAGGTTGCTGTGAGCTAGGCTGACGCCACGCCACTCACTCTAGCCTGGGCAACAAAGTGAGACTCTGTCTCAAAAAAAAAAAAAAACCCAACAGTTAAAATCATACTTAATGGTAAAAGACTTATTTCTATCCCCCAAAGATTGAGAACATGACTAGGATGTCCACACTCAAGACTCTTATTAAACATACTTGAAGCCCTAACCTGTGAATTAAAACAGGAATGATAAAGGTATATGATTAGAAAGGAAGAAATAAAACTGTTCTTATTTGCAGATAACATAATTGTCATAAATTTCTACACAGAAAATCCTATGAAATCTACAAAAAAATCCTAGAATAAGTTGTGCAAATCCATAGGCAAATATGCCATTCACCTTGAATGAAATTTAATTATATCTAGCCAATGCTTCCACTGACTCAATAATAATGAAGTTATTTGATATAGATTCAGAAATATTTTAGTAGTGCAAAAACTAGTTTTTTATTTCACTTGAATACAAGTTGAAGGGAGTAGGGATCAGTGAAAACAACACCCATCTCTAGTTTTGGGATTCAAACAGGTTTTCCTTTTTATATCCCATTGGTCTTTTCAATGCAAACATAGAAATCAGTTAGACAACTGTGCACCATCTTGCCTAAGAGCCTAGCACTTAGTGTACATTGATCCCAGATAAAGTTTCATTGTGTTTTCTTCTCAATCCAGTAATTTTTATTTTATACACAATTATTTCATCACAAACACTACTAGAAAATACTATTATTTTAGAGCAAGGAATATGCCTGTTAGGCATATAAATAAAGTCCAAAACAGGAGAAAACACCTGTAATTAAAGACATCTTCATGTACTTGGAATGGATCCACAAGTCTACAGAAACTGGCAACAAGCCATATGTTCCAGAAAATATTTCAAGTATTTAGAAACTGGCATCCCTACTTGTAACTTAATTACCATGGAATTATGAAATGTGGGGTACCACAGGCCCATCATATCCCATGACTTCATTAAACTGATATTGTTCAACATACGTGCAAAACTCAGAATTCTAGTCACAAAATTAAAAGCAAAACCCAATTATTTAACTGTAACTCATGGTTGCCTTAATGTTCTACTTTTCTTTTATATATCCTCCTTCATTCAACAAACACTTATTGGGTATATACTGTGGAATAAAAATAAAATCCTAAACCCCCACTGACTGACTGAACAGACTCCCTTGGCCAATGAGATCCCAGAAAAACTTCAGCCATGAGGTGATGGGAGGTCAGTCATGCTTCCTCACTAACCTTTATCAGACCTTTTTTCCTAAGAGTTAAACAGAAACCAGCCCTGAAAAAATAAAGACTCTTCCACTGACTTAAAATTCAACCAGGTTGGCGTCTTAGCCATACTCCCCTCTCTTTTTGCAATTTCAACACGACAGCAGACCAGCTTACAAAGCATTCTTCCCTAATAAATGACCACTGACCCTAGACTGGTTCTAGCTGGATTATGGAGGTTGCACACAAAGTGCCTTGTGTCCTAAGTTTCACCTTTTGACGTAAAATTTTACTTCATTTTAATGTTAACTCTGTCCCCCGAAGTGAACATAGGATATATGTAACATATATGCTTGCCTATCACACATGTCTACAACCTCCTTTTATGAATTTCATAGCTTCTCCCATAACCTGTTAAATATTTATGTTTAGCCAACCTATTGTCTCAGCCTTTTCACCCTTCCTGCTCGTTTTTTGGTCTCAACTGGAGATTCTGCTTCTCAGCATGCAGCCCATCATAAGATGGGCTCAGCTGCAACCCATCATAAGAAATAAAGTTCTCCTTTTCAAATTTATACATCTCCTATCTCTGAATCCTCTCAAAAACCCTAGTAGGAGGATACTATATACTATATCACAGTCCCATTTACAGATGAGGAACATTCCCTAAAGTCACACCACTATTAAGATAGGATTTGCACCTAAGGCGATTTAACTCCAAAGCCTATATTCTTAACTATAACCATTCACTGGCCTAAAGGAACTCATACTAAAAGTGTAAATGAATAAATTAAAACACAAAAGTAAATGCTTTCATTTCATAGACAATTAAGGGCTGTGGGGATTCAAAGGGTAAGAGCACTAATTCTGCCTGGAGTAGCTTCCACAAAGTGACTTTGAAAACAGTTTTGAAAGATAACTAAGTATCTGCTGGACTAAAAAATGAAGAGAGCAGCCTAGGTAGAGAAAAATATGTTCAAAGGCTCATAATTGTGAAAGAGGGTTAGACATCAAAGAAACAATGAGAAAATCAGCAGTTACAGAAGAAGGAAAGTGAATAGAATAAAAACATGGAAAAAGGAAAACTTTTACATATTATCTTTATTTTTTCCCATGAAGCATAAAGAGGTGTTTCAAAGCAGATGTAACAATCAGCTTTCCTTTTATACAAAGATAAAGCTGATGACAATGTGGAGGATGGAATGATGAGGAAGATTCTAATGAAAGTAGAATGTTGTAGTCTATTGCAATAGTTCAAGTAAGAGATGATGGGTTCTTGCAGATTAGGCAACAAGGGTGGTTAAAAAGAGAACTTCAGGGCCAGGCGCGGTGGCTCACGCCTGTAATCCTAGCACTCTGGGAGGCCGAGGCGGGCGGATTGCTTGAGGTCAGGAGTTCGAAACCAGCCTGAGACCCCATCTCTACTATAAGTAGAAAGAAATTAATTGGCCAACTAATACATATAGAAAAAAAATTAGCCGGGCATGGTGGTGCATGCCTGTAGTCCCAGCCACTCGGGAGGCTGAGGCAAGAGGATCGCTTGAGCCCAGGAGTTTGAAGTTGCTGTGAGCTAGCCTGATGCCATGGCACTCACTCTAGCCTGGGCAACAAAGTGAGACTCTGTCTCAAAAAAAAAAAAAAAAAAAAAGAACTTCAAAGACCTAAGAGTTAAGGACTGGGTTGATAGTGATAATTTTAACTAAAATGAGACAATGGCTGTCTAGAAAAAAGTAGTTTTAGACTCATGTTTTAGAACAGAGATTATAAAAGGTTGGCTCTAGGAATGTAAGAGGGAATATAATAATAATTGCAAAGCACTCTGAATTGGAGAAAAGGGAACTAGGATTAGCCGCATCCATAGTAACATCTTTCAATCTATGCCTCACTTTCCATCATGCTAATTTCTCTGTGTAACAAAATGAGAATTCTTTAGAAATGTATTATCAGACACCAGTTGTTTCATATCATCTTAGTAGATAAACAGTAGTCTCAAATCCAGAGAGAAGATCATAAGTACATTACTAAACAAAGTTTAACTCTTAAAGTACCACCCTATTTGTACTAAATAGCTCAGCAGGAAGGCAGGCTCTAGAACCAGACAAACCTGGGTTCAGATTCCAGCTCTGTGATTTAGTAGCTATATCAACCTACACAATTCATTTACTCTCAGTTGTATCATCTGTGTACTAGAGAAAACAATGCATATCTCACAACACTGATACTAGTTCCTGGTAGCTGGTAGAGGCGTGGTAGCTATATTATTCTTATAAATTTCTCTTTGGCATGTTTCTTAAAAAAGTAACTTTTATACTTACCTGTCAATTATTTTACATAAGGTACTGCTTCTTATTTTTTTTTTCTTGAAAGAAACTATAAGAATTTGTTTTTTATTTATTTTTTTATTTTAGTGTATTATGGGGGTACAAGTGTAAAGGTTACATATATTGCCCATGCCCCCTTCCCCCCATTTTACATAAGGTACTGCTTCTTAAACATTTCCTCTCAAGTTCCCTTCACACCACAGAGTAAAGTGAAACACATACCCAAAGATCTGGGTATATAACTTGATGCCAGCACAAAATTTTAAAACTTTATATTAATTATAAAATGTGCATATTGCGTATGACATAACCATATTTAATATTAAAATGTTCATCTTCAGGTAAAATTGGCATACCAAGAAAATATTCCAGGTTTGTACTACGACAGGACCCCCAATACAGTGCCTCATATCCGTAAACTACTTCAAGATGTCTTAGATTAGAGAAGTCTGGACAGCATACTGCATAAATTATGCTGCCTGTGTCAACAAGCCAAGAGAAACCAGAACTACTCAACCTAAAACCCAGACCTCTCCTACAGGCAAAGAAAATTAAAAAAAAAAAGTCCCTAAGATACCTACCTATGTATTTTGTTCTCAAGATTTATTTGTAGACCTGCTTTAAGCTAAAAAAAAAAAAAAAGCTTAAAATGCAGACTACAGTTAGAAAAATAACAGTAGAAAATCATAATTGTGAATCAAAAATTTGAAACTTTACCTGTTTTCTTCTTTTTATCAGAAGCAGCATCCAAAGCAGTTACAGGAGCAGAGACGCTTTTATAAATACCCTGACTGTATACTCCAGGGTCATCTTCATCAGAAGAAAATGAAGATAAATGTTCCAGATTTTTAAGTTCATTATCAACTTTTTCTGATGGACCGTTACCCCCACTTTCAGACACTAAAGGTGTGGGTGTTGTAGATGAAGTCTTTGGAAGTGGTGGGGGACAAAATGTACGAGCCATCTGGGTCCCTGGCCGTCTAGTCCTATTAGGCATTCGTACAGCAAGAGTGGAAAACTGCTGCTTGGGCCCAGATTTTAGAAAATCTAAGAAAGAAGCAATAAATCCTGTTTTGACTTCTGGCTGTTTTTCCTCCACTTCTTTGATCTTCTGCCTCATTTTTTCTTGATGCTGATAACCATCATGGCAGCTTTCCGAGGAAGGAGGAGTATATGGTAAATATATATCTGTTCCCCTTGGATTCTGGCGTTTGCCTTGGACAGGTCTTTTCAGCTGTTTCTGATTACTGTTGTCTTCCTCTTTAACTTGCGCTTTTCCTTTAGCTGTTTTCTTTTGAAGGTTAAAATGCATTAAATCTTGGTTTTCTTCTTCAATCTTGACAGTGATTGGATCCCCAGGTTGGGCCATGGCCAACAGTGCAAGTGTACTCCTAACTGGATTCATTGACACACCACTGTCATCACCCCCTAAGGTAAATTCATTCTCTGATGCAGCACTCTCTCCACTTATACTGCGACTACTAGAAGCAAACTCTTGGTTTCTATTATTTATTGTACTATCAACAGGAACTTCGCTGTCTTCTTCAGATTCATGATTGGTAGCAGACTGTTTCTTGAATGGGCCAGAACTTTGTTCCTGGACCTCATGACTTGGTCCAACCACTGCTGAAATTACTTTAGTTGGTACATTTTGACCAGGTGTTTCAATGTGCTGTTGTTCAAGAGTCATTTTTGACTGAAGGGTGGGGACTGGTGAAAGGTTTACAGTAACTTGATTTCCATTTAAGGAAATATCATTTATATTCTGTGACTTTCCAACTGTAGCTGTTATAGAGTTAAAATCGGAAGTCACATGTCTGACATCTAATGACTGCTGAAAATGAGATTTAGAGTCACCATCTTCAACAGCCTGCATAGTTTCATTTGAAGTCGACTTGGAAAAATCAGAAGGCGTAACCCCACAAGCTGCTGCTGTCACTGCTAAAATATCATCTACATTTGATAAAATATTTCTTTCATCACTGAGAAGCATTGCCTCTGGGAAACATATTGATCCAAGAGAAACAAACTGATTTTTTGAATCATGTTGATTTGTTTCACTAAAATGGCCCTTTGTTGTTAGATGTTGTTGTAATTGTTTTGAAGACTCAGAGAGGTCTATTTTCATAATTTCAGAAGTTTGAGGATGGAGCTGCTGCTGAGAGTGATCGCCATTGCTCTGAATAATATGACCATCCATCTGAAGGAAAGGATGTGCTATTTGTTGAGGACTTTGAACACGCTGTGCTTGTAAAGATGCCTTTACTTGTCCTAAACCTGCCTGCAATATTGACTGCTGAAGAATTTGTAAATCACAGGCAGAATCTAAAAGGACCTGTGTATTAGGAAGAGATGCCTGATGGCTATGTCCTAAAGCATGATTTGGAATTTGAATTTGAGATGAGGTATTAATTATTTGATCATGCTGTTCCTGGACCTTGGTTTCATGCACCTTATGTATAAGAGAATGCTGCTGGTTTAGGTCTTTAGCATTCAATCTTACTTGTGAAGTTTGTATTAAATTAGTTGCTTTCTTAAGATCAAGGTTGGCTGCATTATTGACTTGGCCAATTTGCTGGTTAAGTTGTGTCACTGAACCAACCATGCTTTCTTCTTTTTTTGACCCTTGTAGAGCAATCCCAACAACTTGATCTTCAAGATGGGAATTACTTCTGATTACACTCTGAGAATATCTGTCATCTGCTTTTGACACCTTGTAAGTTGATTCTTGAGCATTAATTTCCCCATCAGACAGCCTCTGGGTTGATGACTCAAGAGATGCTTGTGGCTGCAATACTTGTAACTCTTGGATTGGAAAATCATCTTCTTGCTTTGAAGATGTATACACATCTGAATCAAGTTTTCTTTCAGTGAAAGACTTTGGATCAGGGGAAGGTATGTTATTCTGCAATGTCTGACAATGAGTAGAGGATGCAAAAGGTGACTGGACAGCAGGCAAAAACTTCTGGGACTGGGGAGATGATGACTCTTGAGTCTGAACATTTTGGGAAGAATGCATAGAAATATAATTTTGAGTTGGGCTAGAATCTGGCAAATTCTGAGCCCGAGAGGCAGAAGAATAAGAAAGAGAAGGGGCTGTTAATGTCAGGGACTGCCCTGAAGCATAGCTTTCTGAAGGACTAACAACTGACAAAACTTGTGATTGAGATGAATAACTAACCTGTGTCTGGCTAACTGGTGATAAACCCTGAGAGTGACCTGATGAATAACTTTGAGACTGACTGACTGAAGGCAGATCTCTTGTTTGAGCAGGGAAATTCTCATTTGTGACTGAAGATAACACCTCTTGCTGATTAGATGAATAACTAAGTGTCTGATTTTCAGAAGTTATAGTCTGAGATGACCCAGAAAAAGTCAATGTTTTATATAAGGATGGCAATTTCTCAACCTTGCTGGACCTATAAACCTGTGAATGAACAATAGATGGCACATTATGTGGCTGTACTAAACCATAATTTTGGGACTGACTAACTGATAAAAGGCTTGGTAGCTGCGCTGTAGAATAAATTTGTGCTTGGCCCGATATTACAGAGCTCTGGTTATGTAAAGGTGTAGAATAGCTTAGTGTTTGCACAGGAGGAATTATACTTTGAGGTTTGGGGTTCTTAGTTGATGTTAGTGGTTGTTCTATAGAACAGCTTTTTACTTTTGTAGTAGAAGGAAGATACCCTGATGATGGAATTACAGATGAATAAGACTGAGCAAGCTCCACTGAGACCTGGGAAGTCTTCTGTTGTAATCCTCCATTGCTCACCTGAGTGGAATCTCCAATTGCGCTACAGGATAAAGATGATTGCCTGGTTGTTCCCTGAAAATTAACTACACTTGCATTTGATAGATAACTATGTAAGGAGTGCTGTGAACCAGTCAGTTGTGCCTGAATAGATGGGGTACCTGAAGGCCGCTGATGGTGTTTAATAACACTACATTCTCGAAGAAGAGCTCTTTCAATGGAAGCAGAACTAGTAAAGAGAGTTGAACTGTAGGCTTGAGGGGTTTGCTGGGCTCCCCCAAGTGCTGAAGGCAACAAACTAAACTGAGGTTGTAAAAGATGGGGAGCAGATTCTTGAGCTGAGCGATACGTTGAAGACTGAGGTGGTATGCTGTTACTTAATGCAGAACTGCCCAGGCGCTCGAATGCTAAAGCACTTGGAACAGTTCCCTGGGAAGTCTTGATTTGTAGCAAAGGGTCATGAGGATTTAAAATTCCATTTGATGTAGTGTTAAAAGTTGAGTCTTGAAGCACCAAAGGTGAGGTGGTAGCAAAGTTTCTATTGCTGAAGTTGGTGGGATGCTGATAAGCAGGGAGGGCAGATGGTGGAAGTGTTCCAGTGCTTGGCAAAGGTCCAGTAACAAACAGCTCAGTTGCTGCTGAGGAATGCATGCCTATGAAGAAAAGGCACAAAGATTTTTATGCAATCCCACAGGAAAAACACTTCAATATATGTTTCCATAGTAGTGACTTATCTAACCCTTATCTAACCTGTCAAAATGCCTATAAGACTTAAAAGCCTGACAAATTAGTTCTGCAGGTAAATTTTGAAAATTACATTTCTAAATAGCTAGCTTTCTTTTGATTTTGTTTTTTTGAGACAGGGTCTTGCTCTGTTGCCAGAGCTAAAGTGCAGCGGCATCATCTAGCTCACTGCAACCTCAAATTCCTGGGCTCAAGAGATTCTCCTGCCTCAGCCTCCTGAGTAGCTGGGACTACAGGCACACACCACCAACACCAGCTAATTTCATTTTTATTTTTTGTAGAGACACGGTGGTCTCACTATGTTTCCCGGACTGATCTTGAACCCCTGGGCTCAAGCAATCCTCTCACCTTGGTTTCCCAAATTGCTAGGACTACAGGTGTGATTATGGCTTCAAAATAGCTAGCTTTCTTAAAGTAAAAAACAAAGTTACAATTCACATCTATAATTGCTATATAAATGAGCTTGTAATTAGTTTGATAAGGCCATATAAAAATTAAGAAACCAATAAAAATGTACATAATCTCTAGTGATTAATTTACCCTGAAATCCCAAAGCAAAATACTAATGGACAACCTAAAATACTACATAACATTGAAATTGAAACATCAACACTAAATTGCCTACATCTAACATGATAAATAAATCTAAAAATACCAGTGATATTAACTGCAAGCTGTACAGTTTCTTTCACCAAAATATATTCATTTGAAAAATCTCCTGCATTTCAAGTTTTGACTTCCTATGAACAACTTCCCCAGAAGAACAGATGCATGCTTATCATGCATGCTTGATCAGAAATTAATAAAGTACTGTCAAGAAGACATTGCTAACATTTCAGGACAGCACTCTAGCCACATATAGCAAAAGTAAAAATGTGTTTATCCTTGTGATCCAAAAAGTTCTACTTTTAGAAATGTATTCTATAGAAATAAGTGGACACAAATATATTTGCACAAGATATTCATTATATATTATTTATTTATTTTGAGACAGAGTCTCACTCTGTTGCCCAGGCTAGAGTGAGTGCCGTGGCGTCAGCCTAGCTTACAGCAACCTCACACTCCTGGGCTCAAGCGATCCTCCTGCCTTAGCCTCCAGAGTAGCTGGGACTACAGGCATGCGCCACCATGCTCAGCTAATTTTTCTATATATATATTAGTTGGCCAATTAATTTCTTTCTATTTATAGTAGAGACGGGGTCTCACTCTTGCTCAGGCCGGTTTTGAACTCCTGACCTTGAGCAATCTGCCCACCTCGGCCTCCCAGAGTGCTAGGATTACAGGCGTGAGCCACTGCGCCTGACTTCATTATATATTATTTATAACAAGTAGAAACAACCAAGATGTCCATCAACAAGGATCAATCAAATAATTATGGCATATCCTAATAATAATGTTGGTATAAACATTAAGTGCATACATAGATGACTAATAAGAATAAATACCAAACTGTTAACTCCTCTCTAAAAAAGACTATAGTTAGGAACTATCATTTTCCACTATATATACCTTTTTTCTGTTTAAATGCTTTATATACTACTATAAAAATAAAAAATATCTAGTGGCACTTGAAAGAATAAATAACACTTGGAAATACAGTCACAGAAACTAGAATGGACTTTAAAAAAAAATCTAGTTCAACACCCTTGTACTAGCAATGGGGAAACTGAGGTCCAAGGAGGAGACGTGACTTTTCCAACATCAGGTGGCACTCATGAAAACTCTAATCAACTTACGCTATTGCTCCTTACCAGGTATTTCCTCTTGTACCACTTGTGTGTGTTGCAGGAAGTAGGGGTTAAAATATAAAAAGTAGGCTGGGCATGGTGGCTCACATCTGTAATCCTAGCACTCTGGGAGGCAGAGGTGGGAGGATCACTTAAGGTCAGGAGTTCGAGACCAGCCTGAGCAAGATCAAGACCCCATCTCTACTAAAAATAGAAAGAAATTAATTGGGCAACTAAAAATATATAGAAAAAATTAGCTGGGCATGGTGGCGCATGCCTGTAGTCCCATCTACTTGGGAGGCTGAGGCAGAAGGATTGCTTGAGCCCAGGAATTCGAGGTTGCTGTGAGTTAGGCTGACGCCATGTCACTCTAGCCCGGGCAACAGAGTGAGACTCTGTCTATAAATAAATAAGACAGCAATAAAGAATTTAACTAAATGTAAAGTTGCAAATGAATAATTAATTCCATTATAATGATTATTCTGAAGCAAGAACATGTTTTATGTAACATGTATCAAATCATACCTAAGGAACAAATTGTAATTAGATGGTGACTGACACTGTCACAGTTATGTCTAGAATGGGGAAGAGGCTAGTTAGAGAGGCCAGAGAATATCTGGGGCTTAAAGCAGTGGGTAAGGAACTTCTACCACTTGAAATTGTTCTATCCAGTGCAGTGATAAAGGGTCTTTCTCACTTGACTTACTTCTGTATGATTTATTCGATCAATGTAGAAGAGAGTCACAGAGGCTAGCAAATTCACCACGTTTGCCAAAAGAAGGTACGTTGTAATGCATCTAATGTTCATATTCTAATCTCAGACATTCTAACTGAAGATGCTCCTTATCCTAACATACTAATACCTCCTTCCAACTAATGGTGTGTATATTCTTGTCTCAATTTCATTTTTATTTCCCATTTAGAGTATATTAGTTTAGATTCAGGTTAAAGTGCTCAGAAACCATCAGTGTTTCTTTTAAGTGGCCATAACACAGTAAAATCTGTGGTATTCTGGAAAAAATAAAAATAAAAAAACTTCTACCCTACTAACCTGAGAGTTCAAGGCCCTTCTGAATGCAATTCAATTATGGGGCCAGATATAAATTGAAAAAGTGAATTTTTTAAATTGGAAACCTAAAAAACCACAAAATTTAAAAACAAATTATATAAGATTAAAAACACTTTACAGAAAGTGCTGCCTCACTTAGATGTCAGTTAAACACTTTCCTGCCTTCTTTAAACATATGCCAAAAATATTAATAGATTGGTTTATTTTAAAACTTCTTCAATTCTTAATATTAAGTTTTGGGACTAATAAACTGATAAACAGAAAGTCTAACTAAATACATGAAAGATAAAATTATTTCAGGCAGTAAAAAAGGAAGCTATGTTTTTAATACTGTTTTATTTTACTAAATCATTAATTATTCCCTTAGAAGCAGAAAAAATGTTGCTAAGGCATATCGAGCAGCTCTATTAATGGAATTTAGGTCCAAATGATAAAATACTATTTCCTACAGCTATTTCTTTCAAATATCTTCTTAAGTATCCTACAGCATTTCTTCTTTAAGACAAAACTGAAAAAAAAAAAAGAAAGAAAGAAAGAAAAGAAAACAAAAAAATCCTTTGTATCATACTGCAAATAAACCAAAAATATACACAAATAATTTTTGAGGAGAAACTGTTGAAAAGTGAAATAAGAAAAATGAAATAGCCTGTAATCCTAGCTCTCTGGGAGGCCGAGGTGGGCGGATCCTTTGAGCTCAGGAGTTCGAGACCAGCCTGAGCAAGAGCGAGACCCCATCTCTACTATAAATAGGAAGATATTAATTGGCCAACTAATATATATAGAAAAAATTAGCCAGGCATGGTGGCACATGCCTGTAGTCCCAGCTACTTGGGAGGCTGAGACAGCAGGATTGCTTGAGCCCAGGAGTTTGAGGTTGCTGTGAGCTAGGCTGACGCCACGGCACTCACTCTAGCCTGGGCNAAAAAAAAAAAAAAAAAAAAAAAAAAAAGAAAAATGAAATAGGTTGACATTAGTGGCTCATGGCTGAAATCCCAGCATTTTGGGAGACCAATGCGGGAGGATTACTTGAGCCCAGGGGTTCAAGACCAGACTAGGCAAAAGCAAAACCATGAGACTCCATCTCTATAAAAAAATTAAAAAGTAAAGAATTAGCTGGCGGTGGTGGTATAGGTGTATAGTCCCAGCTATTCAGGAGGCTGAGGCAGGAAGATTGCTTGAGACCTGGAGTTTGAGGTGGCAGTGAGCTATGATGATGCCACTACACTCTAGCCCCAGCAACAGACCCTGTCTCAAAAAAAAAAAAAAAAAAAAAGAAACAAGTGAAATAATAGAAAAGCACATTACAGACATTGTAATTACTTCTGGAAAATGAGTGCAATATAATAATATCAACCTGTAATGGCTTTTATTACTCATTTAATCTATTCAGTTAAGGATAACTTTACATAACATTAATGATAAAATGAGTCCCAAGATTATTTTTTACCATACCAACTACCCAGCCTAAAGTCACTAAAAAAATGAAATTTAATCTTTGCTTTTCTCAGGTAGACAAAAAACTACTTAAAACTGGCAGTATAGGCCGGGCACGGTGGCTCAAGCCTGTAATCCTAGCTCTTTGGGAGGCCGAGGTGGGCAGATCATTTGAGCTCAGGAGTTCGAGACCAGCCTGAGCAAGAGCGAGACCCCATCTCTACTATAAACAGAAAGAAATTAATTGGCCAACTAAAATATATATAGAAAAAATTAGCCGGGCATGGTGGCACATGCCTGTAGTCCCAGCTACTTGGGAGGCTGAGGCAGCAGGATTGCTTGAGCCCAGGAGTTTGAGGTTGCTGTGAGCTAGGCTGACGCCATGGCACTCACTCTAGCCTGGGCAATAAAGTGAAACTCTGTCTCATAAAAAAAAAAAAAAAAAACTGGCAGTATAAATTTTACATTAGGGTTTATCTTTAATAATTATCTACCCTTTCAAAGCCAACTTAATAGTTTTCATCAGAGTGCTAAAACTGAATTTCTGCCAGAAACAATTTCTTAAATTTTATACACCTTAAAGCTGTAAAAAAATCCTAGGTTTTAAAGTTCACTGGAAAATCAATAATTAACAATCACTCAGCCATACTACCATAATGACAAGGACATAAAAAGCATATTTTTTATCAGTATTTTTACAGGACTTAAAAATTCTGGAAACAAAGAATCACCTGTCTGCCAGGATGGAGCCCTGAATTGTGGTAAAAGAATAGTTCCTGAAGAAGCAGCCTGAGCAGTTCGGGATTCAACAGCAGAGAGAAAATTCATCACTGAAGATTCTTTAGTGTTAGCGCTGGCGCTGTTCACACTAGTATCAAATATTCCAGAAAGACCTACATTTGAAGATAAAATATATCCCAAAGTAAAAATATATACTTAATATAAAATTATATTCTTGACTCTATTTTATAAAGGAATTTCTGAAAAAAATGAGGCCAAAAGATTCTACAGCCCTAAATGGTTTTATTTTCAAATAGCAAATAAATATCAATTTGACCAAGCATATTTATAATTTAAAACCTCCAAAGAAGTATGAAGGTCTCTTACTTATTAATTATATAGATAGTCCCTATCAGTAAACATCAAGGCTTTTAATCTCGTTTGCATTTTAACATTTCCCACAGCATAATTATGTCCACATTCATAACCCAACATATGAAAATTAATTTTTCTTCTTATTCACTAAATGTACCCAGACTTGTAGTATACAGACAAGAGAATTGTTACCAGTAGGTTGAGGTGTGGGAGCATATCCAGGAAGCTGATGAGAGGCTGCAAAAGTCTGTCTCTGAAGAAGATCTGTTTCAGAGTGTGAGGGATGTCCTTCTTCATAGCTTAAACTAGAGGATATTAAAAATCAATGACTAAAAATACACAACTCAAACTATATGATCAAAGAATAACTATCAATAGTAGTAGCAATCTTTGGCCAAATTCTTGATCTCAGTAGATCAAACACAATCTGATGATACTGTCACAATGGGGAAAATATACTGAAGATATAGTAGGAAGAAAAATTATACATATTTTATTTCCCTTAATTTAACTTTACCTCCCACAATGTTTTTACTAGCAGAGGTAATGTGGTACAGTGGAAACAGTAATATCCTGTAAAACAGGCGAGCTGAATTCATCACCCGAGCTCTACTTCTGGTTTACAGTATAATTAAAATAAGTGACTCAATTACTGTTGGACTAATTTTCTCATCTGTATGAAAAGGGAATTAGACAAAATAATTTCTAAAGCCTAACATCCTATGGAATATCAGCTAATTCAAATAAATTAATAATTAAAACTGCTTCCCAATAACTCGCCCAGAAATTTCAAGCTCACATTTGGAGAGTAGCCCAGAACAAGTATTTCCCGCCTCCCCTCCCCCCCCTTTTTTTTGGAGAAAGAGCGTCACTTAGTTGCCCAGGCTAGAGTGCAGTGGCATCATCACAGCTTACCGCAACCTCGAACTCAAGGGATCCTCTTGCCTCACCCTCCCAAGTAGCTAGGACTACAGGTATGTGCCACCAAGCCCAGCTAATTTTTTCTATTTTTAGTAGAGACTGGGTCTCGCTGTTGCTCAGGCTGGTCTTGAACTACTGAGCTCAAGCAACGTTCTCACTTTGGCCTCCCAGAGTGCTAGGATTCAATGTGGTTTTAATTTGCATTTTCTTTTCAGGGATAATTTGCATTTCTTAATAACAATGCGGAGTATCACTGCTCATCTGCCATGCAGAAATCTTCTTTAGTAAAGTATCTACTCAAATCTTTTGCCCATTTTTATTGGGCTGTTTGTTTTCCATTACTGAGTTTTGGGAGTTGCTTTTATATTCTGGAATCAAGTTCTTGGCCAGATATGTTTTGCAAATATTTTCTCCCAGCTTGTGGCTTTCATTCTTACCATATTATCTTTAAAAGAAAAGTTCTTAATTTTGATCAATTTTTAATTTATTAATTGTACTTTCAGTGTTGTAGCTAAGATATCTTTGCCTAATCCAAGATCTCAGAGATCTTCTCTTGTATTTTCTTTTGGAAGTTTTATATTGCTGACTTTTCCATTTGGAGTTAATTTTTTATATATAGTGTGAAGTAATGGTTTTAATTCATTTTTCAAAACATTTGAATATACAATCGTCCCAGCACTACATAGTGAAAAGACTATTCTTTTTTCCCCCCAATTTTTAAAAATAAAGTGCGACAAGGCCTCACTCTGGTGCCCAAGCTAGAGTGCAGTGGCGTCACAGTAGCTCACTGCAATCTCCCAGACTCAAGCAATCATCCTGCCTCAGCCACCTGAGTAGCTGGGACTACAGGTGTGTGCCACACGCCCGAGCTGAAAAGATTATTCTTTACCTGTTGAATTGCCTTGGTACCTTTGTCAAAAATCAACTCACCATATAATTGGGGTTCTATTTTATGACTATTCTGTTACATTAACCAATATGTCTGTTCACAACACACAATCTTGATAACTATAGCTTTATATTGAGTCTTCAATTTAGTAATGCAAATCTTCCAAATTTGTTCTTTTTACATTTTTTTTTTTTTTTTGAAACAGAGTCTCACTTTGTTGTCCAGGCTAGAGTGAGTGCCGTGGCGTCAATCTAGCTCACAGCAACCTCAAACTTCTAGGCTCAAGCAATCCTCCTGCCTCAGCCTCCTAAGTAGCTGGGACTACAGGCGTGTGCCAGCATGCCTGGCTAATTTTTTCTATATGTATTAGTTGGCCAATTAATTTTCTTTTTATTTATAGTATAGACGGGGTCTCACTCTTGCTCAGGCTGGTTTCGAACTCCTGACCTCAAGCAATCTGCCTGCATCGGCCTCCCAGAGTGCTAGGATTACAGGCGTGAGCCACCATGCCTGACCTAACTTTGTTCCTTTTATAAATTGTTTTGGGTATGCTAGGTATTCTACATACATTTTAGAGTCAGTTTGCCAATTTCTACACAAAAATTGCATTTAATCTACCCATCAATTTGGGGGAAACTAACATTTTAAAAATATTCAGTCTTCTAATACATGAGAGTATGGTATATTTATTTGTTTCAGGTTTTTAATTGCTCTTAGCTATCTTTTACAGTATTTGGTATACAATTCTTACATGTATTTTGTTAGACTTATCCCTAAGTATTTCACTTTCGTTATTTTGTTCTGCATGTTTTTGTAAAAATAACAACTTTGAAATACAATTCACATACCATAAAGGTCACCCTTTTAAAGTATGCTAATCAGTGATTTTTAGAATATTCTGAGTTGTGCAACTATTACTATTTTTTTTTTTTTTTTTTTTTGAGACAGTCTTGCTTTGTTGCCTGGGCTAGAGTGCCATGGCGTCACCCTAGCTCACAGTAACCTCAAACTCCTGGGCTGAAGCAATCCTTCTGCCTCAGCCTACCGAGTAGTAGCTGGGACCACAGGTATGCGCCACCATGCCCAGATAATTTTTTAAATATATTTTTAGTTGTCCAGCTAATTTCTTTCCATTTTTGGTAGAGACAGGGTCTCGCTCTTGCTCAGGCTGGTCTTGAACTCCTGACCTTGAGCGATCCTCCCGCCTCGGCCTTCCAGAGTGCTGGGATTACAGGCATGCGCCACCATGCCTGGCTAATTTTTTCTATATATATTAGTTGGCCAATTAATTTCCTTCTATTTATAGTAGAGACGGGGTCTCGCTCTTGCTCAGGCTGGTTTTGAACTCCTGACCTCAAGCAATCTGCCAGCCTCGGCCTCTCAGAGTGCTAGGATTACAGGCGTGAGCCACCACGCCTGGCCGGGCTGAATATATTCTATTGCATGGAAATACCACATTTTGTTCGTCTATTCATCAGTTGATGGACATTTGGGTTGTTTCTACTTTTTGGCTATTATGCCTAATGATGCAATGAACATCATGTACAGTATTTGTGTAGGTGTTTTTATTTCTTTTGGGTATATATACCCATGAGTGAAATTGCTGGGTCATACGATAACCCCATGTTTTATATTTTGAGGAATGGCAGTTTTCCAAAATGGCTGTACTACTTTACCTTCCCATCAGTTTAAGTGTTAAAGTTTAAGTGTTAAAATTTCTCAATATTTTCACCAATACTTCTTATTGTTAGTACTTTTTATTATACATAACAGATGGCCTCGTAGGTAAAGTGGTATCTCACTATGGTTTTTGATTTGCACTTAACCAATGACAACTAATAATGTTAAATATCTTCGCATGTGCTTATTGACCATTTATCAATGGTCGAATATCTTTTTTTTTTTTTTTTTTTGAGACAGAGTCTCACTTTATTGCCCAGGCTAGAGTGAGTGCCGTGGCATCAGCCTAGCTCACAGCAACCTCAAACTCCTGGGCTCAAGCAATCCTGCTGCCTCAGCCTCCCAAGCAACTGGGACTACAAGCATGCGCCACCATGCCCGGCTAATTTTTTTCTATATATATTAGTTGGCCAATTAATTTCTTTCTATTTATAGTAGAGATGGGGTCTCGCTCTTGCTCAGGCTGGTCTCGAACTCCTGAGCTCAAACGATCCGCCCACCTCGGCCTCCCAGAGAGCTAGGATTACAGGCGTGAGCCACCGCGCCCGGCCAATGGTCAAATATCTATGCAGATGCTTTGCTCATGTTTTAACTGAGTTGCCTTTTTACTATTGAAGTGTAAGAGTTCTTTAAATATGCTAGATACAAGTCCCATGATTTTTAAACATTGTTTTCCACTCTGTGGGTCATCTTTTCACTTTCTTGATGGTATCATTTGCAGCACAAAAGTTTTTAATTTTGATGAAGTCCGATTTATTTCTTCCTTTGTCATTCATGTTTTTAATGGCACATCTAAGAAATCACTACCTAGGCCAGGTACAGTGGCCCATGCCTGTAATCTTAACACTTGGGGAGGCTAAGGCAGGAGGACTGCTTGAAGCCAGGAGTTCAAAACAAGCCCAAGCAACATAGTGAGACCCTGTTTCTACAGAAAATAGAAAAATTGACCAGGCATGGTGGTGTACACTTGTACTACTTAGGAGGCTGAGGCAGGAAGATCACTCAAGCCCAGGAAATTAAGGTTGCAGTGAGCTATGATTACCACTGTACTCTAGCCCAGACAACCGAGTGAGATCCTGTTTCGAAAAAAAGAAAAAAGAAAAGAAAAAGAAAATCACTACCTAATGCAAACTCATGAAGATTTATGCCTAAGTTTTCTCTAAGAGCTTTTTTAGCTTTAGTTTTTACATTTAGGCCCACTGGTCCATTTGAGTTAACTTGACTGTGAGGTAGGAATCCAAATTCACTCTTTTGCTACTCATTTAACTATAATTTGAAATGCCCAACTGTTATTTTCAAAATACTCGTGCCATTTTATCTGCTTTTAAAATTATCATAGCAATCATCTCTATATTAAAACAATCCACACAAATATATGTCCTTATACTCTGGCTGACAGAGCCTAGAAGCAATTGACACTCTAGCAGCAAAAAGTATACCTAGTGCCCAGATCTTGGTTTCTAATACTATTCTCTAAGAAAAAGGAAACAGGGCTCCTTGGAGAAATAGCTGATTATAGTACTGGGGCAGAAAATATACAAGATGAGCCTGAAGTATCTTACAGTGCCAAAAAATAAGCAAGTGGTAGAAGAAAGAAAGGAAGAGAAAGAGAGAGAAAGAGGGAAAAATATCTTCTATTTATGTCAAAGGAACACAAGCTAATTGAAAAAGGTCCTAACGACCACAGCTGGAACATTTTAAGCAACAAAACAGTAGTCCTGGATTATAACCTAAAGTATAAATATCCATGAGCCTATATTGATATTAATTAAATGATTGAACAAATAAATAAATAGAGGGAAGGAGACAAATCTCCCTTGAAGAATTCCAAGTAACTTATGTAAATTCTCTACCTTCAAGGAGGGGGAACCGTAACTCCCCACTCCTTACGTTTGGCCTGTACAGAGTAACATCCTTCCAAAGAGTATAATATTGAAAGGGGAAAAAAAGAGTAACTTTACAGTGTAGAAACCTGACAAATACTACCTCAACCGGGGATAAAGGTCATTATCAACAGTGATAAATCATGTTGACAGTATATACCCTTAATATGATGTGATGAAAATGACACTTTGCTTCTGTGGTCTTCCCCAAAAAAACCCATACCAGTCTAATCATGAGGAAAAACATTAGGCAAATTCCAAAAGAAGGGCATCCTATAAAATATCTATCCACTACTCCTCAAATCTGTAAAAGTCATCAAAGACAAAGTAAGCCTGAGAAACTGTCACAGACAAGAGGACACAAGATAAATAAATGTAATGTGGTTTCCCTGGAAAGACAGAAAAGGATGTTAAGTAAAAACTATGGAAATCTGAATAAACTATCAACTTTAGTTAATAATAATGTATCAATATTGGTTTATTAATTGTAACAAATGTAGAGGAAACTGGGAGAGGGGTATACAGGAACTATCTTCTTGATTTCTGTATAAACTATAACAGTTCTCAAAAATAAAGTCTACTTTAAAAAAGACCCACAATGCAAGCCAATGCTAACCAAAACTTCCTAAGAGAATAATGATCAATCTAATTTATAAATATCAGGGGAGTTTTGGGGGTGGGTGAGTGGCATTCCTTATAAATCTATGATAACTCCAATCACTTAACAGGCAAGAAATTATCATATCTCTTAACTGGTCTCCTAGCTTTTGCTCTTGCCCCTCCTGCCCTTCATCCTCAGCCTAAGTCATTCTCTTAACCACTTCAGTACGAGCATCGACTATAGTCAATAGCCACAGATGAACGCGCACAGCGACTTTAGTTGACAGCCGTGATATGACTTTTCTAATTTTTCATTTATCAAAATCGTGAACATTTAAAAATAACGTAATGAAAACACATATGTATTGTTACCTATTCTGATTTACATTACAAGTAAAGCTGCCTGTAAAGTAAAACAAGCTTTCAGGGCCGGGCGCGGTGGCTCAAGCCTGTAATCCTAGCTCTCTGGGAGGCCGAGGTGGGCGGATCCTTTGAGCTCAGGAGTTGAGACCAGCCTGAGCAAGAGCGAGACCCCATCTCTACTATAAATAGAAAGATATTAATTGGCCAACTAATATATATAGCAAAAATTAGCCGGGCATGGTGGCACATGCCTGTAGTCCCAGCTACTTGGGAGGCTGAGGCAGCAGGATTGCTTGAGCCCAGGAGTTTGAGGTTGCTGTGAGCTAGGCTGACGCCACGGCACTCACTGTAGCCTGGGCAATAAAGTGAGACTCTGTCTCAAAAAAAAAAACAAGCTTTCAGTGCTTTAAAGCTTTCCTCATCACACAAGAGCAAAAGGGATTCGTCATCAATGCACAGCACAAACTATCGTGCCAACTATGAGTGCCGGCTGTGGGCAAAGGTTTCGGGGCCGGTGAGCGCCGTACCAAAGTGGTTAAAAACTAAAGTCAAATCATGAAACCCCTCTACTCAGGCCTTTCCAATGGCTTAGGGATGAAATACTGATACATTCTACAGCATGGATGAACTTAGAAAATATGCAAAGTGAAAGAGGCCATACATAAAAATACACACGTAATTCCATTTACAGTCATGCCCTGCATTACAATGTTTAAGTCAATGACAGACCACATATACAGGGGACTTATTTTTTAAATGTTTTTTTATTTCAGCATATTACAGGAGTACAAATGTTTAGGTTACGTATATTGCCCTTGCCCCACATGCGGGGGGGGGGGGAAGGGGGAAGGGGGATTTATAATACCATACTTTTCCTGTACCTTTTCTATATTTAGATATGTTTAAATACACAAATACTTAACCACTGTGGTACAATTACCTACAGTATTCAGTACAGTAACATGCTGTACCATTTAGCCTAGATGTGTAGTAAGCTATACCATCTAGGTTTGTGTAAGTATACTCTAAGATGTTCAAAGAAATCACCTAAGGACACATTTCTCAGAATATTTCTCCTTCGCTAAGTAATTCATGACTGTATATGAAATATCCTGAATAAGCAAATCGATAGAGATAGAAAGATTACTGTGCTTGCCAGGGACTGAGGACAGAGAAAATGAAAGAGACTGCTAATGGGTATGTGTTTCTTTATGGGGTGACGAAAAGGCTCTAAAATTAGATAATAGGTTGGTTTGCACAACTTTGTGAATATTCTAAAAAAATATTAAATTGTATGCTTTAAAATGGTCACCTATATGGTATGTGAATTATATCAATAAAAATTTTAGTAATCCAACCTTAGTGATCATTGATAATTTTCATAAATTGTGCAACATTATCAAACAAGCAGGTGGTTTACAGATAAGCCTTGCTGTCGTGCATGCATGCATTTAAGCTCCTATGGTTGGGCCATCTCTACATACCATACAATAACGACTTTTAAAAAATACATATGTAGTATCTTTATGGCTTTAAAACTAATTTCAAAAGGTAATAACCTTCTTCTTCTCTTGTAATAACCTGATGGCCACTGGCTTGTTGAGGTTGAGGATCTACTGTGGCCCACCATAGCCCTTCCTAGCCCTCAAGCCTGGATGGGTGGTAGGGAGAGAAACAGTGGACTTTTACCATCCTTCTACATACTCCAAATATTACCAAGCTAGAAAAGATGGTCTAGAAAAGATGAATCACCCAAAGGATTTGTCTCAATCTTCATGTTCCCAACCTAGCATAAAACTTAAATCTTCTATCTTTTCCCCACACACTCATGAGTGGAGGATGGACTCGATCTCGAGGATAAGGAGGGTCAGAACTTTGCAAGGGTAAGTATCATCTTCCTTCAGTTGCTGTCACTTAAAAAAAAATTGAACTTTTCCTCAAAAATCAAAACAAACCAGAAAAGATCATTCAGTTACCACTCTCTACCTTATTACTTTAAGTATGAACATTTTTTAGTCAATTTCACTATAACAAAGAAGATTCAGTTTTAGGTAGATTAGAGTGCTGAGGCAAAAATCTCATGAAGGCCACGCACAACAGCTCAAGACTGTAATTCTAGCACTCTGGAAGGTTGAGGCAGCAGGATCACTTGAACCTAGGACTTCGAGACCTAGAGGTGGAGACCTCTACAAAAAGTAACAGTAAAAAAAAATAGCCAGGCATGGTAGTGTGTGCTTATAGTCCCAGCCACTCAGGAGGCTAGGGCAGGCATATCACTTGAGCTCAGTTGAGCTGCACTGAACCACAATGAAGTCACTGCACTCTAGCCCAGATGACAGAACAAGACTCCATCTCCAAACAAAACAAAACAAAAAACAAGAAAAAAACCCTCATCTAAAATGGCAATTCATACAGCAAATATGGTATATAATCATAAGAAAAATGCTTTTCAATACATTAAGAATACGCTATCTTGTGGTTTATACCCAGATATTAATAACATATAAACCTATTCCTTGGGGTAGCATATGGCTATAATGCTTAAGAAATAAAACACATTCCAAGTTTAACAATCAATTAGCAAAAGTTCCATGAAATATGTTAAATCCCAGGTAAACAAGTCAGTACTTGCACACAAGTAATAAGTAATTAAGCATGGAACGAATGATTTTGCTTTAAGTAGTCATATCACTTTCTTTTCTTTGTGTTAAAGAATTTGGCCACTAAAAACCAGAATAAAAATAGTATTCCCATTAAGCTTTGAAAATATTGTTTTAGATATATCAACTTTTCAAAGTTGAGAAAGACAAAAACCCTGGATTGGAAGTTGGGAGCCTCAAATTCTAGTCCCAATTCTGTAAATAAATGCTACAAGATTTTGAGCAAAGCACATAATTTTGTAGAGTACTAGCTGTCCTATTTATAAAGCTTAATGTTCTTTATGGTTCTAATATTCAGAGTTAAGATAAATATTTTACTTCATCTATCATACAGTATTCTTTGGTATAAAATCTGAACAGAAGTAAACACTAAGTCCACTGAATTAACTCTATGTGGTACTTTTGCACATGTCTATATCCCTCTCATACCTAAATGCCATCTATTTTATAAATCTTTATTTCATTTCAGATGATCAGTTTGAGAATTAAAAACAAAAATGAGTAGTCTAAGAAATTATTCTGAATTTGAAAAAATAAACTAATGAAACTTCAAAGCACAGATTCTACAAAATAGGCTACAGGACTCAAATCTATTTCTGTACTAAGTCTGTTACTTGAGGCTAACTACACAGTCTAAGTCTCAGTTTCTGCATTCGTAAAATACCAGTAATAGTAACACCTACCTTCACCAGGTTCTTGAGAGTGAATGATAAAGCATATGTGGTATACAACATCTAGAATAATACTGCATTTAGCACATAAAGAATGCTCAGCTAATGCTATTATTATTGTATCGAAAGGTGAGGTCTGCATTTATACAACTGACATTTACTGACTCCCAAGTGTTATGCTAGGCAGAAATAAAAAGGCAAAATTAAATAAACACAACACGGTATGGGAAGACTTCCTCTAGGAAATGACAGCTAAGTTTCCAAAGGAAGAGGAGAAATTATCCAAGGAAAGAAAAAGCAAAGAAGGTTCCAAGAATATAAAATGGCATATACAAAGATCTAGAAATAAAAATACAATGGCGTACCAGGCCAGGTGCAGTGGCTCACGCCTGTAATCCCAGCACTGTGGGAAGCCAAGGCAGAAGTATTGCTTGATACCAGGAGTTCAAGACCAGCCTGGGCAACATAAAAACTTTTTAAATTATCCAGGCATGGTGGCACATACCAACAGCCCTAGCTACTCGGGAGGCTGAGGCAGGAGGATCACTTAAGCCCAGGAGTTTGAGACCAGCCTAGGCAACAGAGTGAGATCTCATTATACAAAAATAAAAAATAAATTATCTGGGTATGGTGGAGTTCATCTACAGTCCCAGCTACTTGGGAGGCTGAGGCGGGAGGATCACATAAGCTCAGGAGTTTGAGCTATGATGATGCCACTTTGCTTTTAGCCCAGACAACAGAGTAAGACCCTGTCCCAAGGGGAAATAAAAAAGAAATTATAAGGGCAGAACAATGGCAACTGTTATATGTTTGAGAAGTCTGAAAAAATACAATTGAGAAGACTTGGCCAGCAATGATTTGTGGGGGAAGATGGAGGAATCATGAATGCTGAGCTACCCACAAAAGCTGAACAAATTTGGAAGGGTTTAATTTTGGACGTACTGAGTTTGAGATGTTACTAAGCGATACTCTGAGAAATATCAAGAGAGTTAATGAACATTTCTATGTAGGACTAAGAAGAGAAATCCAAGCTGGAAATAAAAAACTGGGAACCATTACATATCGGGTGTTCTTTGAAGTCATGGAAGTGGGTGAAAATGCCCAAGAGGTGTGTTACGTGAAAAGTGAGTTAGGACAGAAATTATGGGGACACCACTTTGCACATATGACTTATGATGTTAACTTCTCCCTCTAAAAGATGTTGTCTAGAGTTTAAAATTTCTTGAAACTCAACTGAAGTCTGACACTTCCCTCTTCAACTTAAGATATCATTGAAGAAATTATATGAGTAAAACTACTACAGGGACCAAGGGATCAACTCTACTATCTTATTTAAGAAAATGAGCTATCATTTACAACTTGGTACTTTTTTTTTTTTCTTTTGGAGACAGGATCTTGCTTTCTTACCCAGGCTGCCACAAAGTGGCACAATCATAGTTCACTGTAACCTCGAACTCCTGGGCTAAAACAATCCTCCGGCCTCAGCCTCCAAAGTAGCTGGGACTGTAGATGAACTCCACCACGCCCAGATAATTTATTTTTGTATAATGAGATCTCACTATGTTGCCTAGGCTGGTCTCAAACTCCTGGCCTCAAGTGATCCTCCAGCCTCAGCCTCCTAAGCCACTGGGATTATAGGAGTAAGCCACCATATCCAGCCTATAACTTGGTACTTTTAGAGTCAATTACCTGAAATGCAGATTTAAGGAACAGATGGAAGAAGAAGAAACAACAATAGAGAATTAGAAAGCTTAACTAAAATCATGAGAGGAAAACCAGCAGTGGTATCTTCAAAAATCAAAGGAATTCTAAGTTTCAAGAAATGAGCACTGGCCAGGCACGGTGGCTCACACCTGTAATCCTAGCACTCTGGGAGGCCGAGGTGGGCGGATTGCTCTAGGTCAGGAGTTCAAAACCAGCCTGAGCAAGAGCGAGACCACATCTCTACTATAAATAGAAAGAAATTAATTGGCCAACTAATGTATATAGAAAAAATTAGCTGGGCATGGTGGCACATGCCTGTAGTCCCAGCTACTTGGGAGGCTGAGGCAGTAGGATTGCTTGAGCCCAGGAGTTTGAGGTTGCTGTGAGCAAGGCTGACGCCATGGTACTCACTCTAGCCTGGGCAACAAAGTGAGACTCTGTCTCAAAAAAAAAAAAAAAAAAAAAAAGATATGAGCACTAGAATGCTGCAGTGAGATTAGACATGAAGAGAAATTGTTTGAGGAAACAGTAATCATAAACCAAGCATGGCTATAATGCACATATTACATAGGTTACCTATATAATTACTATGTTATAATATCTTCTGCCATACCCACTAGGGCTAGGAAGTTCTGTAGACCAGAAGGCTAGGATCAAAACAGAAAAAGCCAACTGGACCAAAAAAGCAGTTATAACAATGGCATGAGGGAGGGGTGGGTAACAAGAGAAGAAACTGTATGTAAATCATAACTTAGATTTGTATTTAAAATGCTCTTTTTGACTTTTATTCTAGCTTTGATCTTAACATTTGTTTAAAATCTCTTATTATAATGTGCCTATGCTCAACATTTTTTCAAGGGGAAAACTTGAACTCCAGTCTGTATGTATGTATTGAGTATATACACGTAAAAGGTACTAGTGTAAGACAAACACATGATACATGATAAAGTTCCTGCCATCGTGACCTATGTAACAATGGGGGATTAAACAACACACAAAACATACAAGTGTCTAGTTTATAAAATAAAATAAAACAAATAGGTAGAAGAGGGTAAATTCATTTCTTTTTTGTTTTCAGAGGCAGAGTCTCACTCTGTTGCCCAGGCTAGTATGCAGTGGTATGATCTTAGCTCACTGCAGCCATGAACTCCAGGGCTCAAGTGATCCTCCTATCTGTCTTCTGAGTAGTTGAGACTACAGGCAAATGCCAATGTGCCTCGCTAATGTTGCCCAGGCCGGTCTCGAACTCCTGGTCTCAAGTTATCCTCCTGCCTTGGTTTCCAAATTGCTGGGACTACAGGTGTGAGCCACCATGCCCATCCAAATTCATGTCTTTATTCAACAAATATTAAACATTATGTGCCAAGAAATAAACAAGGTACTGGGACTTCAACAGTTAAAAAAAAAAAAAGATGACTGCCTTCAAAGAGCTCAGAGTTTAGGGTTATAAATGAAAGGAAACAAAGTAATAAAATATTAATAATTACAAACTCCATCAAATGAATGAAGAAAGAAGAAGTACAAAGAGAACATGGGGAAAGAGGACATGATAAGCAAAAGCCTGTACTAAACATAGAGAAGCTAAATGTCTAACATGCTTAGTGTATACTGAGGGAAAGGTGAGTGTTAGAAGATCCACAAAGAGGCAGTAAGGCAGAGGTCAGACATGAAAAGCCTGATGGGCACAAGGAATCTGGATTTCATTCCAAGTGCAATTGTAAACAACCAAAAGATTTTTAAGCATGAGAGTAACTAAATTACATCATTTAAACATACCTGCTACAAAACTTAACTTAGTTCCCAAACTTAACTGATACCAAGGGAATTCCAAAATCAAACACACCTTTCAATGTCCTGAACACATCCCCATATACACTCCAAGCAGCTCCAAATTTCACTAAAAATTGCTTTTAAAATAAACGCTAAAGCTGGGTCCAGTGGCTTGCACCTGTAATCCCAGCTACTAAGGAAGCTGAGATGTGATCAGGAGTTTGAGACCAGTCTAGGCAACACAGCGAGGCCCTGTCTCTAAAAAAAAAAAAAAAAATTTTTTTTTAATTAGGCAGACATAGTGGTGTGTACCTATAAGCCCCAGCTACTTGGGTCTGAGGCAGGAGGATTGCTTGAGCTTAGGAGTTTGAGGCTGCAGTGAACTATGATTGTGCCAACTGGGCAACAGAGCAATATCCCATCTCTGAAATAAATAAATAAATGTATGTATGTATGTTAAGGGATCTAGAGATTAATGGATTTGGCTATCAACTGCTGAGTAATTTCACATCAATGTCTTTTAGATTAAAAAAGTGAAAATATCAAACCAATAAAGGTGTTAATGATAAAAGATACTTCCCCCCTTCCCTTGAACCCAACTTAGTAGAAAATGATAACAGAAGAGACAGATCTATGAGTAATATATGGTAAATTTTTCAGGAAATTAACAGGCACAGTAAAAAAAAAAAAAAAAAAAAAAAAGACAACCACAACTGTGGCGTGGAGAAATTGGAACCCTCATATATTTCTGGTGGGTATGTAAATGGTACAGACACTTTATTTTTTGTTTAATTTTTTAAAAAGAGACAGTCTTGCTCTGTTGCTCAGGCTGGAACTCCTGAGCTCAAGAGATCCTGCCTCAGCCTCCCGAGTAGGTAGGACTACAGGCATGTGCCACCACACTCAGATAATTTTTCTTATTTTTTGTAGAGACAGGGTCTTGCTATGTTGCCCAGGCTGGTCTCAAACTCCTGGCCTCAAGCAATCCTCCAGTCTCAGCCTCCCAAATGCTGGGATTACAGGCATAGCAACTACACCCAGCCAGTACAACTACTTTAGAAAAAAGGAATTTACCAATTCCTCAAATTTTTTTTTTCTTAGTTAACTCTTTTTTTTTTTTAATTTCAGCATATTATGGGGGTACAGATTTTAAGGTTTCAATAAATGCCCTTCCCCCCCTCCCCCCACAAGTCTGAGTTTCCAGCATGACCATCCCCCAGATGGTGCACATCTCACTCACTGTGTATGTATATACCCACCCCTAATTCCTCAAAATTTTATAAAATTGCCATATTACCCAACAATTCCACTCCTAGGTATACACCCAGAAAAAATGAAACATATGTTCATACAAAGATTTACATGCAAATGTCCATAGCAGCATTATTCACAATTGCCAAAGAATGAAAATAAATGTCCACCAAAACCACTTGGATAAATAAAATTATATCTAAGGCCAGGTACGGTGGCTCACGCCTGTAATCCTAGCACTCTGGGAGGCTGAGGCGGGCGGATTGCTCGAGGTCAGGAATTCGAAACCAGCCTGAGCAAGAGCAAGACCCCGTCTCTACTATAAATAGAAAGAAATTAATTGGCCAACTAATATATATAGAAAAAATTAGCCGGGCATGGTGGCACATGCCTGTAGTCCCAGCTACTCTGGAGGCTGAGGCAGAAGGATCGCTTGAGCCCAGGAGATTGAGGTTGCTGTGAGCTAGGCTGACGCCACGGCACTCACTCTAGCCTGGGCAACAAAGTGAGACTCTGTCTCACAAAAAAATAAAATAAAATAAATAAAATAAAATTATATCTATATAAGGGAATACTACTTGGATATAAGTACTTACAATAAAATACTGACACATGCTACAACCTGGATGAATCTCAAAAACCTTATGTTCAAAGCCAGACACAAATGAACACATATTTTATAATTTCATTTAAAAGAATGTCCAGAAAAGGCAAATCCATAGAGACAGAAAATGAATTAATGGTTACCTAGTGCTAGGGGTGAGAATGAGTGACTATAAATGGGCATGAGGTTTCTTACTGGTGACACTGTGGTGATATAAATAAATGTACTAAAAATCATTGACTTATATACTTAAAACGACAAAATTTTATAGTATGTAAATTAAATCTCATTAAAACCCTTAATTTTTTTTTTTTTTTTTTTTTTTGAGACAGAGTCTCACTCCATTGTCCAGGGTAGAGTGCTGTGGTGTCAGAATAGTTCACAGCAACCTCAAACTCCTGGGCTTAAGTAATCCTCCCGCCTTAGCCTCCGAGTGGCTAGGACTACAGGCACACACCATGATGCCCGGCTAATTTTTATATTTTTAGTAGAGACAGGGTCTTGCTCTTGTGCAGGCTGGTCTCAAACACCTGAGCTCAAGTGATCCTCCTATCTTAGCCTCCCAGAGTGCCAGGATTACCACCGTGCCTGACCAAAACCCTTATTTTTAAAATGTGAGGGAGGAGGTTAAAAAAAAAAAGGACAGTACAATCAAAAATGACTGGATTCACTGAATTCACTGCAATTTATACTTGTTTGGGCCTTAATTTGCTCGGCTGTAAGACTGCCCCAGGGCAGAAAAGAGGAACTCCTACAGACTGCACCACTAAGGCTCTCTTGGGGCCATCAGAGGTGGGTTCTACAGAAGACCAGAAGGAAAGGGGTCTGGGTATTTGTTCATTCCCTCCTTGCATCACAACCAAGGTTCTGGTCATGCTGTATACATCCACAAGTATAGCTCTTGCTGGGCTTCAATAACTCCTGCCCTTTCCTGGGCCCAGTAGATGCTTCCTACTGCTGCCGCTCTCAAGCCTCTAATCCCTTTTTGGTTCCCTTAAACTTGCCCCCAGCTATCAAAATGGGCCCTTCATTTAAGCGGCCTCAGATGAATCATCTGAGTAAAATAATGTTTCCTCCAGGGGCCCCAACTGATAACTGGTGTAAAGGAGATATAATTGGGTACTTTGTACCAAGTTAATGTTAAATCAAGTATAATGTCATGAGAGATATAAATTTTTTTAACTGTTAAATACACATTAATAATCTTTACCCCAAAAATCCTATTTCATCTGGTATATATATTGATATATATAATACACTTAAGTTGGTTAAACAGATGTTTCTGTTTTTACTAGCAAGGTGAAATGTAGAGAATAGTGTAGAATCTCCTGTCTAGTGGAGCAGTAGAGTATATTCAAAAACCACTTAGTTCCAAACAGTATTCACAATAAAAAGAGACAGATTTTGGCATTTGTAACAGATGTCCAAGAAAAACAATGCCAAAGTCAAGGCAGCCAAGAGTTTCAGTCTGTTGTTTCACAGGGAAATAATGAAATGTGATGGGGATATGGCATATGCTTCATTATATCCGCAATAATATTCACCAAGGCATGGATGGACACAATTCCAAAATTCCGTTTCATCATCTTCTTTTTCTATTTCTGTCACCACCTGTATTACTAATCTTTCTTCTGAATAAAGACAAAATTTTCAGGTCCTACTTTCCCTATCAGTATTTTTCTGTAATGCTTTTCTGTTATAAAAAATACATCTGTCAAAAAGCAAATTATTTCGTGGCTCGAATTGTTGCACATATTAACTTCCTATAATGTTCAGACGTATATTTAAGAGATAGACAAAAATGGTCATATAGGTCCTGGCTGATTATCTCTTGTTTTGGGATATGAAGGAATTATTAAAAATGAACTAATACATAGGTAGTCACTTCTCACAACACATAACAGATCTCATATTTCCATGATTAAAATGTATGGGTGCTGGCCAAGCGCGGTGGCTCAAGCCTGTAATCCTAGCTCTCTGGGAGGCCGAGGTGGGCGGATCCTTTGAGCTCAGGAGTTCGAGACCAGCCTGAGCAAGAGCGAGACCCCATCTCTACTATAAATAGAAAGAAATTAATTGGACAACTAATATATATAGAAAAAATTAGCCGGGCATGGTGGCGCATGCCTGTAGTCCCAGCTACTTGGGAGGCTGAGGCAGCAGGATTGCTTGAGCCCAGGAGTTTGAGGTTGCTGTGAGCTAGGCTGACGTCATGGCACTCACTCTAGCCTGGGCAATAAAGTGAGACTCTGTCTCAAAAAAAAAAAAAAAAATGTATGGGTGCTATGAAATGTTTTATTTCAATAAAACGTATCATTTTGTTTTGTGGCATAGTCTTTACCAAATTAAATTTTCTTCCTTTTTGGAAAAACTAGTAGAGCCACATTTTTTACTACATCACAATTTTATTCATTTTTTATTAGCAAGGTTTAGGATTTCTGGCATTAGATGAGGAAAGTCTGTCTAAAAATACATATCAGCTAGGAGTGGTGGTACACACCTATAATCTTAGCTACTTGGGAGGCTGTGACAGGAGCATCGCTTGAACCCAGGAGTTCAAGGCCAGCCTGGGGAACACAGCGAGACCTATTTCTAAAAAAATTAATAAAAATACACATTAATCATAATTCATATTTGCATAGGTACTAGATTTATATATGAACTTTTTTTTTTTGAGACAGAGTCTCACTTTATTGCCCAGGCTAGAGTGAGTGCCGTGGCCTCAGCCTAGCTCACAGCAACCTCAAACTCCTGGGCTCAAGCAATCCTCCTGCCTCAGCCTCCCGAGTAGCTGGGACTACAGGCATGTGCCACCATGCCCGGCTAATTTTTTTCTATATATATTAGTTGGTCAATTAATTTCTTTCTATTTATAGTAGAGATGGGGTCTTGCTCTTGCTCAGGCTGGTCTCGAACTCCTGAGCTCAAACGATCCACCCATCTCAGCCTCCCAGAGAGCTAGGATTACAGGCATGAGCCACCTTGCCCGGCCTATACGAACATTTATTTATACACCTTTGGTTTAATATAAGAATTTAGACAGGATGCAGTGGCTTATGCCTATAATCCTACCACTTTGCACTCCGGGAGGATCACTTGTGGTCAGTAGTTCAAGACCAGCTTGAGCAAGAGTGAGACCCTGTGTCTACTAAAAAAGAAAAATCAGCCAGGCGTGGTGGCGTTCACCTATAGTCCCAGATACTCAGGAGGCAGAGGCAGGAGGATCGCTCGAGCCCAAGAATTTGAGGTTGTGGTGAGCTATGATGATGCCACTATACTCTACCCAGGGTGGCACAGTGAGACTGTGTCTCAAAAAAAAAAATAAAACAAAACAAAAAAACAAAACAAAACAAAAAAAACTCAATAACTTTTTAGGGTAGAACAAAAAACTTCCAGGTAAGTCATAATCCAACGTTATAATATTCATTATAATACTCGATGTACTGTTCTTTCCCTATAAATTTTTAGAAAAGTAATCTGAAATTATCTAGAACTATAGTCCCCACCCCCCGGTTCCACTGCCTGTTAGGGACAGGGCTGCAGAGCCCCTGACCCCGTGGAAAATTATCTTCCATAAAACTGGTCCCTAGTGCCAAAAAGATTAAGGGCTACTGATCTAGAAGCTCCAAGGTTTGATACTTATGTTTTCCTAAGGAAATTTCTAGAAATTTATAAGTTCATTAGACAAAGACTGATAATAAAACCACCAGTATTTTATATAATTATAATTGTACTATATTATTCATACTATTTTAGTTGTAATATACAGTTGTAAGACTGGCCTCACTGGAGGAATCACATTACTTGACTTCAAATTATATTTCAGTGCTGTAATAACCAAACAGCATGGTACTGGCATAAAAACAGACACACAGACCAATGGAACAGAATAGAGAATAATTCCGTACATCAAAAGTGAACTTATCTTTGACAAAGGTGCCAAGAACATATAGTCGGGAAAGACAGACTCTTCAATAAATGGTGCTGGGAAAACTGGATATCCATATGCAGAAGATTGAAACTAGATACTTTTCTCTCACCATACATGAAAATCAAATTAAAATGGATTAAACATTTAAGTCTAAGACCTGAAATTAAGAAACTACTAAGAGAAAATATTGGAGAAACACTTCAAGACATTGGTCTGGGCAAGGACTTTTTGAGTAACAGCCCCAAAGCACAGGCAATCAAATCCAAATTGGACAAACAGGATCACATCAAGCTAAAAAGCTGCTGCACAGCAAAGGAAACATTCAACAAAGTGAAGAGACAACCCACAGTATAGGAGAAAATATTTGCAAACTACCCATCTGACAAAGGACTAATAAATAGAATATACAAAGAACTCCAACAACTCAACAGGAAAAAAAATCAAATAATCCGATTAAAAATGGGCTAAGAATCTGAATAGACATTTCTCTAAAGAAGACATACAAATGGCTAACAGGTATATGAAAAAATGTTCAACATCTTTAGTAATCAGAAAAATGCAAATGAAAACTACAAGGATATATCATCTCACCGCAGTTAAAATAGCTTTTATCAAAAAAAAAAAAAAAAAACACAGGCAATAGCAAATGCTGGAGAGGATGTAGAGAAAGGGGAACACTGTTGGCGGAAATGTACATTACTGTAACCAGTATGGGGAACAGCATGGAAGTTCCTCAAAAAGCTGAAAATAGAGCTACCATATGACCCAGCAATCCTACTGCTGGGAATATATCCCAAGGATGGGAAATCAGAATATTGAAAAGATATCTATATTCCCATGTTTATTGTAGCACTATTCACAATAGGCAAGATTTGGAATCAACCTAAGTGTCCATCAACAGATGAACAGATAAAGAAACTGGGGTACATGTATACAATGGAATATTATATAAGCACAAAAAAGAATGAAATTCTGCCATTTGCAACAAGGATGGAATTGAAGAATATTATGTTAAGTGGAATAAGCCAAGCACAGAAAGACAAATCTCACGTGTTCTCACTTATATGTGGGAAATAAAAATTAAAAACAATTGATCTCATAGAGACAGAGAGTAAAATGATGGTTACCAGAGGACAGGAAGGATATGGGGGAATAAAGTAGGGATGTTTAATAGGTACAAAAATGTTGGGGAAAGATGATTGAGGAATTAAAGAGATGTGGCTCATAAGATCATTATTTTATTGCATCGCCCAATATTGCTATATTAAAGACAGAAACAGGAGTTTGGAGGGTTTTGCCCTGAAGGAATATGTGAACTCACTAGTTCGCCTATCAGGGACTGCCTCACCTTGGGATGTATTCCAGGAGGCTTCCCGGTTATTTCAGATCTGTGAGGTCTTCCTGTTCTTGAAAGAGAAGACAGGTAAATATCTGGCTCACAGGATGGGAGCTGGAGACAATGAGTGCCCTAGGCAAGAGACGCACCCCTGTGGATATGAACAATTTGTTTTGTAGAGATGGGCTTCCTGCTCTCTCCCGACTGTATGCCTTAAGTCCACAATAACTAGATCAAAGAAATATAGAGTCACTACACCTCTTTGTCATTCTTCTGTTAATTGATAATTATCTCTTAGAAGGTAGAAGTTAGTCCTTCAAAGACTTTGTAACTGTTTGTTCACCAAGATAGATTAGAAATTGTTAGAAGCCCTTTGAAAATTTTTTTTTTTTTTTTTTTTTTTGAGACAGAGTCTCACTTTATTGCCCAGGCTAGAGTGAGTGCCGTGGCGTCAGCCTAGCTCACAGCAACCTCAAACTCCTGGGCTCAAGCAATCCTGCTGCCTCAGCCTCCCAAGTAGCTGGGACTACAGGCATGCACCACCATGCCTGGCTAATTTTTTCTATATATATTAGTTGGCCAATTAATTTCTTTCTATTTATAGTAGAGATGGGGTCTCGCTCTTGCTCAGGCTGGTCTCGAACTCCTGAACTCAAAGGATCCGCCCACCTCGGCCTCCCAGAGAGCTAGGATTACAGGCTTGAGCCACCGCGCCCGGCCTGAAAAGACCTTTAACCCTAACTGAAACTACCTGTTACCCATAGCAACCAAAATTATCTGACATGTAAATCTGTTACCCTAGCAACTGGTAATTGATATCTGTGTTATAATCTAACCTTAATGCTGCACTAGTGACGGAGATGTGGTGCAGACTCCCGAGTACCCCTGCTTTATCTGATTTCTTTATATAAAACTATATCTTAGTCCCTGTGTATTCTTTTATTCTATTTCCTATCAATTTCTTATCCTCTGTGGCAACAACTGTCTAAGGGACCTGGATTCTTGGGGAGAAGCAGCTGATCTCCATGCATCCCTGACCCTCGCACAAAAATATAGTTAGATTGAATGAGTAATATTAGATAACACAACAAAGTGACTATAACAAGTTAGAGTATACTTTATTTATTTATTTTTTTTTTTTTTTTTGAGACAGAGTCTCACTTTATTGCCCAGGCTAGAGTGAGTGCCATGGCGTCAGCCTAGCTCACAGCAACCTCAAACTCCTGGGCTCAAGCAATCCTGCTGCCTCAGCCTCCCAAGTAGCTGGGACTACAGGCATGTGCCACCATGCCCGGCGAATTTTTTCTATATATATTAGTTGGCCAATTAATTTCTTTCTATTTATAGTAGAAATGGGGTCTCGCTCTTGCTCAGGCTGGTCTCGAACTCCTGAGCTCAAACAATCCGCCCACCTCGGCCTCCCAGAGAGCTAGGATTACAGGCTTGAGCCACCGCGCCCGGCCAGTTAGAGTATACTTTAAAATAACTGAAACAGTGCAACTAAGTGTTCCTAACAGAAAGAAATGATAAATGCCTGAGGTGATGGACACCTCAATTACCCTGATTTGAGGGTAGTTGATTTAATTCACATTGCACGCCTATATCAAAATATCACATGTACCCTATAAAAATATATAACTATTATGTATCCATAATAATAAAAAATAAAAAAGACTGATTTTGGGTACTAATAGACTATTTATGGATTGCCTTAACATATCCTACATATTATGGTTATATTAAAAAATGTTTTAAGTTCTTATCTTTTAGAGCTATCTTTCATACTGTGGCTGAAATAAATATACATATGGCCTGAAATATGCTTTAAAATAATACATGGGGGGTAGGCAGAGAAACGAAGTAGTGATATATAGGAAAGATGACTGACAATGTGTTAAAATTGTTGAAGCTGGGTAATGGATACATAGGGGTTCATGATACCTTTCTCTCTAAAGTTGTCTGATTCGAAATATACCCAAAGTGTTGTTGTTTTTTTTGTTTCTTTTTTTTTTTTTTTTTTTTTGAGACAGAGTCTCGCTTTTGTTGCCCAGGCTAGAGTGAGTGCCGTGGCCTCAGCCTAGCTCACAGCAACCTCAATCTCCTGGGCTCAAGCAATCCTGCTGCCTCAGCCTCCCAAGTAGCTGGGACTACAGGCATGCGCCACCATGCCTGGCGAATTTTTTCTATATATATGAGTTGGCCAATTAATTTCTTTCTATTTATAGTAGAGATGGGGGTCTCGCTCTTGCTCAGGCTGGTTTCGAACTCCTGACCTCAAGCAATCCGCCCACCTCGGCCTCCCAGAGTGCTAGGATTACAGGCGTGAGCCACCGCGCCTGGCCCAAGGTGTTTTTATAGTAGAGAAAATCAACTTTTAGGTAGCTAAGTCTTGTTCTGGATTACTAATTGACAACAAAGGTTAATGCAGAAGAAATTATAATGAATTTTACACAAGGGGTATATATTTTGAAACAGGAGTTACCCACGAAAAAAGATTTCCTAAAATATTATTCAAATGTCATTATACACAAGTTTACTATCTTTTAAATTTTCTCTAATAAACATGTCTATTAAGTACAAATAGACATATTTACTCAAAAGTGCACTTTATATCTATGAAGATGATGCTAACATGACTTTCTTAATAGGAAGCACAGTAGATCAAGGTTAATTAGCTGGTATACTAGATTAACTTTTAATAACAAGTCTAGAACTGTCAACTCCTATGCTATTTTAAAACATAACTTATGGTCTTACAAGCAATTCTAATCATTACCATGTACAAGAAGTTCAGATTTGAGCCAAAAACTTGATGTTAAAAAGAAAAGTAATACAAAGGTATTAACCAATAACAAAAGACTGTGTGTAGGTTTGGGGGGTTTTTTGTGTGGGGGGGTTCGGTTTGCATTCCACTTAGTTCCCATTCTTCCAAATGGTTTGCACTTTTATTTTGGCATCATTCTTCTAGTCCTTTTGGGTCTCTGGCCAAATCAAACTCTGTCTTAAAAAAGTTTAATATCTGTTTAAGTGAGGATAGTATCAGCTGCTTTATCAGAATAATGTTCACCTTGCAGTTTTGCTTAATATGAGAAATATTTTAAAACATTAAGCCATCTAATTTAAGCAGATTGAAGCAAAAGTATTTAGCTTATCCACATTTTTGTGTTTGCTTCACTGGGTCAGACAAATTTGGTCTCAAGTTACTTCAACAGGATCAGTGATAGCACAGTAAGGAGAATGATAGAATGATGGCATTAGGTCATATGAAAATTTCATTATTTTATGTTTATTTATACTCCATAAATGCCTACAGGCCTAACAACACAGGACAAACTATTAATACATGGTCAGGATCCCTAAAGAACCTTTAACTTATGGAAGCCAAATTCAAACTATGAAATATTAGGCAAGTCAAAGCAGAATATGTGCACATTAAGTATATTCTTTATTAAATCAATATTTATTTAGCACTTATATGCCAGGTTGGTGGGGGCGGGAACAGCTGAAGTTCTACTGTCAAGAAACACTTAAGCTAAAGGACAGAGACTAACAATAAACAAGAAAAGAGAAATATTTAATAACAATGATAACTGCCATGAAGAAACTTTAAGCGGGGCTTGACAATGATAGTGGGAGGGGGACCATTCTATTGAAGGTACTGAGGAGAGGCCACTAAATGACATAAGAGAGAAAGCCATGCAGATTATTTGACTGCAGTATATAGTTGTGGCAGAGGAAACAACCCAAAGATCCAGAGATAAGAGCAGTCCTGCCACCATTCAAGGCACAGAGAAAAAATGGTGTTGTTTCATTCAAAGACAAAAGAGAAGAAAAGGCAAAATCTGTGATTATGGTTCCTGCGAAAAACAAACAAAAACCCCAAATGAATGTATGGATATGCCGAAACCAGGCCCACATCCTCCTATTTACCTCTTCATGTTATACACCTCTATATAGTCATATTCACTGCTAGCACACTATTAATAAGTGCTTACTACTTACTGACTTGGGTGCAGAAAGGCCTAGAATGGAAAGCCCTAGCTAGACTGGCCTGAGTAAAAATTAGCAAACTGTTTAGTAACAGCCCAATAACAAATAAATCACCTCGCATGTTGCTAAAATTAAAAACAGTAGTACCAACAACAAAGAAGTAAAGTCTTTTTGTAAGCAAGTTAAGCAAAGGAGCAGGCAACTTGTTTTTTACAAAACTTGTAGTATCATTTGAATTACTGGCAAAAGAAACTTTTTTTTTTGTAAAGAGACAGGGTCTTACTCTGTCACCTAGGATAGGGTGCAATGGTATGATCATAGCTCACTGCAGCCTCAAACTCCTAGGCTCAAGAGATCCTCCCACTTCAGTCTCCCAAGTAGCTGGGACCATAAATGCAAACCACCACACCTAGCTAAATTTTTAAAATTTTTTGGAGAGACAGGGTATCACTATTTGCCCAGGCTAGTCTTGAACTACTGGGCTTAAGCAATCCTCCCACCTCAGCTTCCCAAAGCACTAGGATTACCTAGTTACCATGTCAGGCCCAAAAGAAACTTATTGAAGCACCATGTTTCTTGATGTAAATTTTTCTTTTCTCATTTCAAGTTACCACCTCTAAGTACTTGCTCAAGTATCATTTCAATAAGCCTGCCCAGTCCACCTTGTTTGTAAATCTGCAATGTCTCCCCCAATCCACATTTCATTCTTCCTTACCCTACTTTTATCATCTCCCAATATATTAGGTAATGTACAGTTATGTTTATTTATCATTTGCCTCACTCCATACACCCCAGTGTAAGTTTCACCAAAGCAAGGACCTTACTTTGTTCACTGATATTTCCCAAACTCCCAGAACAGTGTCTAGAATATGAGAGGCACTCAGTAAACATCTCTGAATTTTCCATACCTTACTTATGGCAACCATTCAATCTGGTGTAAGCCCATATCCCCAAGTTTTCTCCAAAAACTTTCCGCAAAGTATGCTCTGGGAAAATGATTCTAATTTTTAAAATAATTGAAAGCCAAGTCCCAAAACACCCAACATCCTTTTTCAAAGTCTTCCATCACTAACGCCTCTGACTTCCTTTCATTTGCCAATTCCACTGGTACTTTATCCTACACCCTCAACTCCAAAAGATTTTTTACCTGAAACCCAGAATAGCTTGTGATTAACAGCACACAAAAGTCACACTTTCTGGGTTCAAATCCTGCCTCTGCCACTGACTAGCAGTATGATATTAGACAAGTTAATTAACATCACTGTGCTTAAGTTTCCTTGTCTGTAAAATGGGCTAACAATAGTACCTATCTCCTAGACTCCCTAGAGTTCTTGTGAGGAGTTAAATGAGATAACACATATAAAATTATTAGACCAGTATCTGGCACATGGTAGATATCTAACAAATGCTACCACCATCAACAGCTAAGGCTCAGTTCTCAGCCCTTTACTTTTCATCCTCAAAAACCTTAACCTCTGAAATTTCACTGTTATCTCTATGCCAAAGTCTAGTCAGGCTCCTAAACTCACCTCCCTGGTCTTGTCAGCTAACAACAAATACTTTGAAGAAAATAAAAGTATTGGAATAAAGAAAACCTGGTGGATTTGGTGGTCAGGGAAGGCCTTTGTGTCAGGTGAACATGATAACCACTACACTAGGGAAGGCCTCTGTGAAGAGATATTTAAACAAAGAGAAGAATGTCAAGAAGCCAACAATGGTAAGATCCAGGTCAGTGGTTCTCAAAATGTGGTCCCTGATCAAGTAGCATCAGCATCACCTAGGACCATGCTATTATAGAAATGCAAATTCTTAGGCTCCACCCCAGAACCACTGGTCCCAGAAACTGTGGAGTTGGGCCCAGCAAACTAACCAAGCTGTTTCCTCAGATCTCAAGGAAATGCTACTTCCTCAAGGATAAAATTTTCTTGTTTATTTGATTGCCTGACTCCCCTGCCCAAGAATGTAAGCACCACAAGAACAGAGTTGTTTTTATGTTTTGTTTACATAGAGACAGGGTCTCACTCTGTCACTCAAGCTGGAGAGTGCAGTGGTGTGATCATAGCTCACTGCAACCTTGAACTCCTGGGCTCGAGCGATTTTCCTGCCTCAGCTCCCAAGAAGTTAGAACTACAGGTTAATTTTTGTTTGTTTGGTTAGTTGGTTGTTTTTCTTTTTCTTTTTCTTTGTTTTTAGAGGTAGAGTCTTCCTATGTTGCCAGGCTGATCTCAAACTCCTAGCTTCAAGTGATCTTTCTACCCAAAAGTGTTGGGACTACCGGTATGAGCCACCACACACGGCCAAGACCGGAATTTGTTGTCTTAAATTGCCACTGAATCCCCAGTGCCTAGAGAGTGGCATGGCATGTGAGTTGACCAAAATGAATTAGCATTTCTATTTTTGAAATGTATACATATTTCAAAACAACATGTTGTACACAATTAATACATACTATTTTTGTCAGTTAAAAAATGTTTTTAAAATTTCCATTTTTGTTCACAGCATCATTCTTCTAATTACCTAGCTCAAAATTTACCTTTTTCTTACCCTTTAACATGTACCCTACAAATCCCAAGCAATCCCAACAAATCCCAAGCAATTTGATCTTTAATGTCTCTCAGATCCATCCCTCTTTTCTATACCAATATTACTACCAATCTCCTATCACCCACCACCTCCTGTCTGGTGTGGTAAACTGCCTTCCATTTGGTATCCTGTTTTCTACCTCTGCCAATTCTAATCCTCTCTACTTGACTACCAAATTAATCTTATTACAACACTCTTTTGCTCACGTCTTTATACTACATTCAAAAACCTTTCAAAGCTCCCTATCCTTTATAGATTGTAGAGACTAAACTTCATGACCAGACATCAAAAGCCCTCTAAAATCTAGTACAAACATACTCTGGTGAGCTCCCCAAGGAACCACACCTTTGTATAGTTTCCCTCCTATAATGACTCTGCACTAGAGACTAGGACTGTTTTGACCAACAGACTGGCAGAAGTGATACTTTGCCTGTTCAAGTTCCAGCCCTTAACTGACCTAAGAGATTCCACTTCTTCCCTCTTGGGACACCTGTTCTTGGAAGCTCCTTCTTTGTGCTAATCCCTTATTCCACTCTGCAACATTAACAATAATTCAGATCAGTTTATAAGCATCTGACAAATGCTTCCATGATCCCCTGAACTAGATATTAATATCGTTTTCCTCCTTTAAGTCCCCATAGTATTTTTGTACCTCTCAAAAAAGAATAGTAGCATAGTTAATTAATTCATTCACTGAATGTTTAATGACACAACATGTCATATATCATTCTAAGTGCTGACAATAAAGCTCATATTCTACATGCTGCTGTATATGCTAGTCTATATGCTGGACATCATTCTAAACACTTTTCTAAGTTATCTCATTTAATTAATCCTCAAGACTTCTAAAAAGTATCCTCATTTTACATAAGGAAACTGAGGTATAGAGAGATTAAGAAACTTATCTAAGTTCATACTTTAATTAGTGAAGTCAAAATACAAACCCAAACATTCTGACTCCAGAGTTTATACTAAACTGCCCTCTATAGGCAGTTAGTTATATAAGCTCCTGTCTGTGAACAAGACAGACAAGAACCCTGCTCTCACAGAATATTCATTCTATTAATGGTTGTTAGTGGCATGGGAAAAGGGTGGCTTATAAAAAATGCATGTAAAACAACAAAATTACTCCCAGAGAGTAATAATGTTATAATGGGAAAAAAACCTCTATAATAAGATAGTGATGAGAATTTACTTTAGACAGACAGGCTATTGGAGAAGGCCTGTCTGAAGACATAACATCTGGGAAAAAACCTGAATGTCCAGAAACAACAAAGCAAAGACCTGGAAAGAGAATTCCAGGTAAAGAGAATAGCCAATACGAAAGTTCTAAGACACAAATAATGTTAGCATGTTTCTGGAATAAAGCCAGTGTGGCTGACAGATAGTGGTGGGAGTGGAATGAGATGAGGTTGGAGAATTAGCTGAGACTCAGTTTTTTTTGTTTTGTTTTTTTGACACAGAGTCTCATTCTGTTGCCCAGGCTAGAGTGCCATGGCATCAACCTAGCTCATAGCAACCTCAAACTCCTGACCTCAAGCAATCCTCCTGCCTCAGCCTCCTGAGTAGATGGGACTATAGGCGTGCACCACCACACCCAGCTAATTTTTTCTATTTTAGTAGAGATGGGGTCTCGCTCTTGTTCAGGCTGGTCTTTTTTTTCTTTTTTACCCTACAAGAACTTTGACTAAACAGGCTGGTCTTGAACTCCTGACCTCAAGCGATCCGCCCACCTTGGCCTCCCAGAGTGCTAGGATTACAGGCATGAAACACCACACCAGGCTGAGGCTCAGATCTTACAGGGTTTTGTAGGCCAAGATAAGGACATTGGGTTTCACTGTAAATAACACTGGAAGGTTTTAAGCAGGGTAATGACATCATCTGATTTATATTTTGAAAAGTTAATTCTGGCTGTTGCATACTTAATAAAATTTAGAAGGCCTAAAGTAGAAGCAAGGAAAGCAATTGGAGGCAACCAGAATAGTCCATGTGAGAAATTATGGATATGAAGATCAAACCAACAGGATGTGCTGAAGGAATAGATGTGAGGAAGGACAAAAATGAATCACAGATGGCTCCAACCTTTTGGACCCAAACAACAAAGTAAATGGTGGTATGATTTACTGAGGTGAGGAAGATTAAAGAAGGACCAGGTTGAGGGTTAGGGTAATAATCATGTTTTTGACATATTATGTTTGAAATACCTATTCAATATCCAAATGGAGGTGTCAGATGCTAGATATGAATCCAAAGATATATTAATAAATTTGGAAGTCATCTCATACATATGGCAACTTCACCTAGGGTAAATGGAGAGAGAAGGAAAAAAGGATAGAACTCCAATCTCCTAGGCACTTCAATATTTAGAAGCCAAGCAGAGAAGTAGCAAACGTATTGCTTTATCACCTTTCTGGATCACAAGAGACAAGACAGTCTCCTTCATTTTTCTGGCACCCTGTAGAACTTAGCTAAGGAACCAAAACTCAAGAGATGCTCAGTACATTTTAATGAGTAAATGAATGTTTGCTATTTGATTTCTCAAGCTTTCATGCAGAAATATGATACTTGAGGATAAAGGCAACAGTGCCTCATATATAGTAGGCACTCAACTACTAGTTTAATGAATGAATGAAAGAAAGAACTAGGACTGTGTTGGCAGACATATTTTAGTACTCATTGTTCCAGAGAACATAGCTAGGAAAGGTAGAAAGCAAGCAGTGGCCTTTATCTATGTATTTCTAACCCATGATGATCACAAACATCCTAAAGCCTTTTGGTCTCTAATATAGGGTGCAAAGGGATTTGCACTAGAGACCACAGAAGGAAGAAAGAGGAGCTTCTAATTCCCATGCTGAAGCAGAGGTCTGGCTTTCATGTTATAAATATGTATTAAGCATCAACTATATGCCAGGTACTAGAGTAAATACTAAGTACTACAAATACAATACTTATCAAAACAGATAGGGTTCCTCAACGAACTTCCATACTAAAGAGGAATGTATTTATTACATAAACAGTGTGTAGCTATATATATTTCTAAGAAAGGTATGAAAGTAAAGTAAAATATACTGTAAAGACATATACCAATACACAAAGCAATAGGGAGTGGGGGTTGGAAGCTGCATGTTTCCGTCAAGAGATACTCTGAGAATTTAGTGTTAGAGTTATCTAGGTGGAGGTAAGATGATGTATGAAGGCCTTAAAGTAGGAAAGAACTTAGGATGATCAAAAGAATTTCAAATGGGCCAGTAAACTGAAGGCCATACAGAGCACATTACAGATTGTTTTAAACTATAAGATGTAGCAGTAGCCATGGAAAGGTTTTAAGCAAAGGAGTAACATGAGCAAACTGGTAGATCTGTATTTTTAAAAATCACCCTGGATGCTATGAGAAGAACTGAAAGGAGGAAAGAAAAGGTTCAAGATGACTAGTTTTGGGAAGCTACTGCAATTGTCCTAGCATAAAATAATGGTGGATCGGATCAGTGTGGAGCAGTGGAAACAGAAAGAAGTAGAGAGTTTAAAGATAAAATTAAGAGATACAAAAGCAGGGCTTGGGCCCTGAGCACTCACAAGTCCCAGGTTTCTGGCCTGTGTAACTAGGTAGACAGAGGTGCAACTTACTGAGATGGGCCTCACTACAGAAGCAGAGGTGTGATGGATGGGGAAAGGATGAGCTCATTATTAAATGCACCATATATGCCCAAGTAAAAGGTCAAAGAGGGTCAGGTACGGTGGCTCACACCTGTTTATTTTAACACTCTGGGAGGCCAAGGCAGGAGGATCACTTGAGGCCAGGAGTTTGAGACCAGCCTGGGCAAAATATCGAGACCTCATCTCTACAAAAAGTTAAGAAAAATTAGCCAGGCATGGTGGTGCACCTGCAGTTCCAACTACTCAGGAGGCTGAGGCAAGAGGATCACTTGAACCCAGGAGTTTGAGGCTGCAGTGAGCTATGATAGAACCAGCCTAGGCAACAGGAGGCAGGTGGGGGGAGGTCAAAGAGTTAGCTGGAAATGTGATTAAATACTCAGAAGAAATCTGGGCTGAAGACACACATATGGGCATCTCCATCAAGACAGTATTAAGGCCGGGCGCGGTGGCTCACGCCTGTAATCCTAGCACTCTGGGAGGCCAAGGCGGGCGGATTGTTTGAGGCGGGAGTTCAAAACCAGCCTGAGCAAGACCCCGTCTCTACTAAAAATAGAAAGAAATTAATTAACCAACTAAAAATATATATACAAAAAATTAGCCGGGCATGGTGGCACATGCCTGTAGTCTCAGCTACTTGGGAGGCTGAGGCAGCAGGATTGCTTAAGCCCAGGAGATTGAGGTTGCTGTGAGCTATGATGATACCACGGCACTCACTCTAGCCTGGGCAACAAAGTGAGACTCTGTCTCAAAAAACAAAAAACAACAAACAAACAAACAAAAAAAAGACAGTATTTAAAAACATGGGCATAGACGCAAGTCCTCAGGAGAAAGTACAGATCAGATAAGAAATCATCAATCCCAAACCTTGAAGAAATAATAACATGTATTAGATATTAGACAGAAGAAGAGTAAAAACTAGCAAAGAACAGGGAAAAGCAGTTGGCCAGAGAAGCAGGAGGAAAACCAGGAAAGTGCAGTGCTATGGAAATAAAAGGAATTATATTTCAATTAGTAAACGGTCAACAGTGACAAAGAACACTGCAATAAGGATATTAATGATGCTTAGGTTTCCAGGCCAGCTCAGAAAAAGTCATTTAACAATAATATAGACAAATTACCGCATTACTCCATCTTATCATGAAGCAGTGCAGTACAGTGTTTGAACAAGTAAGCTCCAGACCCACAATGTCCAGGTTTAAATCCCAGCTCCACTGCTTCCTAGCTATGTGGCTATAAGTTTATTACTTAATGTCTCTATGCCTCAGTTTCTTCATCCATAAAAGATAAAAAGAATACCTACCTCAAAGAATAGTTATAACGATTAATTAATATGTGGGTACGTGCCTTCCAACAGTAGCTAGCACACATTAGTTGCTCATGAGACAAATGATAGCTACTATTACTTACAACATTGTTTCTATAGGAAAAAATCTTTTGAACTTTAACAACAGAAGTTTGTTTGAAATAACTTTTGCTCCTTACAAATTATGATCTAAAGATCTTTTCCCAAAAACCTTGAGGGGAACTCTAGATTTAAAATTTATTCAAAATGTATTCAAACCAATGTCCTTCATCAAGAAGTTGACCAATTTTAAAGAAGCTAACCATTATTTTGGTCTTTTTGGAGGAGTACCTATCACACTCATTACACATTAATACCATAATCAGAAAAAAAATGTATGCCTTAGGAATTCTAAAAATTGGTGGCAAAAACAAACAAACAAACAAACAAAACCACCACATACAACCCAGCCTTTCAAGTTAGAAGGCAAGAAACAAATCTAAATCTATTTAAATATAAAATATTTCCATTTGGTCACTTTCTGGTGTATATTCAAATACAAACCTAACATCTATCATCACTGTGATGAAACAGCCTGCCTCTTCCTGTTCTACACAAGATATTAACATCAGGTAGAGAACTAGGCAGCAGGTCTGCAGACTTCTGATGACCATCTATTTCCAAAAGCATGCAAAGGTATTTACAGCATCCAAAACTGCATCCCCAAGAAGTATTTCTAACTGCATGGTGATCAGTAAAGAACACATTCATTTGGTTCCTAAAACTAACAGAGAATAGGACAAGTCAATGCAGATTTATTTATATGACCAGTTCTTATCCCTGAATTTTCCAAGTATCCAGAAAGTACTATTTTAGAAATATTTAGAAATCTTTCTATAAGCCCTATTTAACGTAAAATGCTGGGGTTTCCCACTCTTTATTTTTCAACTCTTAAAACAACAGAACTACTTAATAACTGATAGAGCTGTTGTATTCAAAAAAGTACTGTTTCAAACTCATGAAAATTTGTTTACTACGCACTTTCCCATCAACTGATGAAAATGCTGCATTTCAGGACCAAGCAAAGGCATAAAGTAGGATGTTAGAACCCACATCAGTAACAACTAAATGTCATTACCATCTGTCAGCTTCTGAATAGGTTACAGGAAACAAGGTGACAGACAGCTAATTCTTTATGAATAAGTATCTGTACTACATCATCACAACTAGTACTTATTTGCACCTTCAGAAGAAACTGCCACAAAAGGGAATAAAAACATCCAATTGAAAAAGGAATTATAAAAAAGCATTTAAAAAAGTGAATAAGCTTCTGAAATAGAGAATATTTAAAAACTTACAGAGCATTATTTCAGATTCAGTATTTTTGATATAACTGAAATCAAAGAGAACATTTGCACAGTCTGAGGAATAAAATGAAGTACAATTAAGTGTGTGCAGCCCTGTACAGATGGCCTGATCCTAGCACAAGATGTTAACAAAGCAGGTTGGTGGGGGAGGGGGGGCAAACTTGCATTTTCTATTTTAAAAAATTTTTAAAGCAGTTGGAGGGGGACATAGCATTTAAGAATCAATAACTTCCAATAAACAGAAATAAATCTCCTTTAGATTATGTGCTCCAAGTAAATCTACTTACTGTTTTCAAATGTGTTTGGGAAGTCATTCTGTGTTACTTTGATAAATAACATTTGGAAAATATGACAAGTAGATTTTAGTTTCTTGCCTCAGAAGCATTCTGCTAAAAGAAATAACAGAAATAACTAGGTAGCATTTCAATTTCATTTACCTCATAAAACATTTTTCATTTAAAACAAAAAATGCTGCACAAATACCTATCATTGCTGTTCACTGAAGAGAAAGTAATTTTAATTTGTAAATTATCATAGTCAATGCAAAAGCTACTTGAAAAATGATAGTCAAATTACCACCAAAAAGAAATAATGGGAGAAGTGCCAAATATCTTTCATAAAACTCCCTTAAAAGGCTCACTTGTATATAATACAAAATTATGGCTATTTCTAAAAGGTTTAATTATTTAGCTGCAAATTGGCACATCACATTATTTTAACTCCCAGGTCTTGTAAACAAAGGGCCTAAAATTTTCTAAGAAAGGGCCAAAAATTTCACTTTTTGAAGCAAATTTTTCTCATTCTTTTATAATCATCCCAAGGTACAACCCAAGACAAAGACCAGCTACTCTGCACATATTTTCCAAATCATGAACGTAGAACTTTCACAAAAACAAAGAAGATAACCTAATAAAGTAAAAAAAGTTCACTTCTGTCGTAAAAATAACGAAGAAATCTGATGAGATCATAAAGCCACAAAGCTTCCTGTTGGAAGCCCAGGATGAAGTCATTAGCAACCCAAGATTCCCTGGTCCTTGTAATCAGAAGCTGCACCTACCAGATTCCGTATTGTTCGGGAGAGGTGGCTTTAAAACACCCCGCTCGCCAAGCCTCCAAACCAGACCACGCCTTCCAGTTATCATTCAAATGGGACCGTTTCTCAGTGGGGCACAACTACACATTTCCCGCGAGCTTAAATATCAAGCAGGAGTCAACACTTGAGATTCCCGGGGTCATGCTGCAGGAAAGATGAACTCTTGATCCCCGCGCTACATAATGAACCCGGGAGAGCCGAGATGGGCATGCTTCGGTTCTTTCAACCTTTACGGCCTTCACTGATTCCTCCCAACCCCCATTTCTTCCCAACTTTCAGTCACCTCAAGGCACAGAAGAAAGATTCCTTACTTCCTGCTGTTGTTAAAAGGCGAAGAAAACCAAGAGCAACTTTGAACGCGTGGAAGAGAAATAGCTTAATCTTGGCCACCTCTGCAAACATATGTCACCCAGCCCCAGCGCAGCGTTGGCGCCCCGCAGGGCCCCCTCTCGGGCCCCACGCCCCGGGGGTTCTGTAGCTAGCCCTCCGGGTCCCCCAGTGTCAGGGACGCGGCTCCGCGTTTCTTCCTCTCCCACCTCCCCAAGCCTCAAAGCGCAGGGCCCCCCAAGATCACACTGCCGGCCACCGGGTTCCAATACAATAGATTGTCACTGCCCCAAACTCTCCGGCGCTCCCTTTGGCCCCCCGGAGCCAGTCCCGGGTCTTCCTGATCCCGAGTTCAGCCAAGAGCCCAAACTTCACCATGTGAGAGCCCAGGATCCGGGAGGTGACGGAGCCCCACGACTCCCGCCCAGCTCTCCTTCACCCGCTGTGCTCGACCAGCTCCAGACACAAATCCTGCACTGGCCGCTCCCACCCATCCCACACGAGTCATCAGACGCCTCTCCTAAGAGGGGCGAGGGCCAACGGAGGGCTCCCCGGCCGGCCCAGACCCCTGGGCGGCGCTGCACCCAAGCGAAGGCCCCAAACGCATCCCCGGCCTTTCCTGGTCCGTCGCGACCCCGCCGCCCACCCTCCCTACCTGGCCTTGAGGCTGGGGCTGCTGCCGCTGCTGCAGCTGCTACTGGCGGCTGCGGCTGAGGCTCGGGGTTCGTAGGCCCAGGCGGGGGCGGGGGGCTGTGCGACGGCGCCGGCGGCGGCGGGGGCGGCGGGGGGCACGGGCGGCGGCGGCGGGTCGGCGAAGCCCGAGGTCGCGTAGTTCCTGTCCATCGTGGGGGTTGCGTAGGGAGGGCGGGCAGCAGTGGGGGCTCCTCTAGGGCCCTGTGTGAGGGGGGCGGGTAGGCAGGGCGGGGGTAGGAGGAAGAGGCGGCGGCGGCGGCGGCGAGAGCTTCCCTCTCACATGGCCCCGGCGGGCAGGCGGGAGAAGAGCGCGCTGGCGAGAATGTGCTGCGGAAACCCGGGCCGCGGCGGGCGGCAAGGCCCCACTTGCGCGTCAGGGAAGCGGCGGCACCCGCTGCTGGGACTTGCGGCGGCGGCCGCCGCTTCGCCCCATGTTGGTAGATTTCCCAGGATGCACCTCCCGCCCCTCCGCCCCGCCTCCCCTCGGCGCCCCGCGCTCCCCGCTCGCGGGTCCGGCGGGCTGCCGCGAGGCTTCCGCCGCTACCGGCTGCCTCGCGAAGGACAGCCAGCGCAGAGGCGGCGCGAAGCTTGCCCGACACAGCTGGCTCCGAGGACCCGGAGGGGGCCCGCCAGCCAGAGCCCGCGGACCGCAGACTTCCCGCCCTCTGAAGCTCCGAGGGGAGCTGTCCGCGCTCCCGCGCCCGGGTGGGAAGGGGCCACGCCTGCAGATCCCCCCAGCGCTGGGGAGGGGAAATCGAGCGGAAACCCAGCGTAGGATGCTGCAAAGGGGGAGGCTTGTCAGCGCTTTGCCTGGAGTTCGTTATTTGACCCTTCGGGTTATTTTGAGGGACTCCCATCATTTCCCTCATCGCGATTTCTTTCTCTGTGCTCCAAACCAGAAAAGCTGAGCAGGCTGTTTTACAGTTCCGTTTACTCCCTTCCTGCCCAAAGCTTGCTGGGCTAGAGGACCCTTTTCCTGCTGTTAGAGGAGATAGACATTCAAAGAGATTCAAATCCAAACATATTATTTTCCAGTCCTCGCTGAAAAAGCCTTTCCCAGGGGCTCTTATTAACTGCCCCACCCCCACCTTGGGGATTTTCTCACTCTAGACTTCAGAATCTTCTATTCCAAAATAAATACAGCCTCTTCATTGATTAATCCAAATGCCATCTGGATGACTTTAATTACAATGAGTTTAAGTTTAATCTTACTATGCACGCTATTGAGACTTGGAATTTCAGCAGGACTCTCTACCAAAACATTTCCTATCTGATCTCCCAGCTGTTTGGTGTAGAGTAATTTAATGACTCTTTGAGATTCTTCGGTTGCATATCAGAGTTGTGTACCTTCTAATAATGCATGAGTTGTGAAACTAGGGGGTCATAGAAAATCATTTGGTCCTTAAGCCATAAATTAAAAGTTAAAATAATAGTAAAGTTTATACTTAATGACCACCTCCCTTTAAAAATCAATATTGGTTTAACACCTTTTATGTGCTTAGCACAGAAATCTATCCCTCAAGATAAGCCAAACATAAAGGTTTAACAAATCAGGCGTAGTGGAAGACCTAATAAACTTGATACACTATCTCCGATGACTATTTAAAAAGTTTAAACTTCGATAATACCTGGTGTTGGATCTGCTATTCCTTCCGAGATTAATTTTGTTCTGGGAGATCCTGTTTTCCTCCAGGCGCCTACATCCTTTTGTTCCTATTCATTCCTTTTTCTAAGTCTTTCTGCACCTGTGATGGTTGGAGCCTGGTCCCCGGGTAGGAAAGCAAGGAAGTGAGTAGTACTTATTTACAAATGAATTCAAACGTGGAGGCACAAGTGACCTTGCCAATTTTATGTTAATTACAGAATGCATTTACTGAGGATATCTTTGAAAAGTGGTTTTCTTTGGGGAAGGAATTCGCCAAATAATCTGAGATCCTGCAGAGAAGTAATATAAATCTCCATTACAACATTTATTTTTCTTCCTGCAGACTGGAAATCTGGAATCTAAATAAAACAAGTTTTCACAACTAGCTATTATATTTATAAGTGCTTTTGTGAGCACTACAGTTTTGTCTCTATGAAAAGTGTAGGAAATGGAGTGGCATGCTATAAATATTTCATGACACTTGGTCTGAGATACCCACAACTGGTCCTCAGAGTGACTTACGCAGGCAATACCAAACAAGTGGCAATAAAACCTTTATAATACCTCACACCATTATGTAGTTTCTTTATGTCACATAAATCAGAAAAGATATTAAAGGAAAATTTTAGTATTTTTAAATAATATTACTTGATCCCTATATGTTCCTTTTTGTTAAATGAAATTTCCTTAGTTTCCCATAAATCAATACAAGTACATGTATTTCCAAATGTTACATGAATACCGTTTATGAATACCATCATTAAATCTTTTATTATTATTTTAATTTGTAAATAATGCATACATTTATGGGGTACAGTGTGATGGTTTCATATATGTAAATAAATCTTTTTAAAATTTTGTACAATTGATGATATATCTGAAGAATGTCTTCTTCACTACTGAAAATAAACTCCCCAGTCTGCTAATTTTTCATAATCTCTTTCAAATAATTTTCATTCAAGCTGCTTCAAGTCTGATCTAGGCAGTGTCAAAAGTCTAGAATGAGTATTGTTGTTTTAAATAAAAACATCCATCCTTTCTTTGCCTATGGAACTACTACTCATCATTTAAGATAATAAATAAAACATCTTCCACATTTCCCCAACTTCCCTAGGCAAAATCAGTTGCTTCCTTTTCAATTGTCCTGTGTGCTTTGTTACAATTTCTGTTATATTTGACGTTATCTTATTGCTTTACAGTTGTGTGTCTGCCTCTTTCCCTCATGGATCATGAGTTCCATAAAGGCAGGGTTGTATTTAATTCATCCTGTATCCTCAGCACTTAGTGTTATCCCTGGTACTATGTTAGGCTCTAAATACATGTTTATTGAATGAATAGGTACAGATGCTACTTTTATTTATTTGTTTTAAAGACAGGGTCTCGCTCTGTCACCCAGGCTGACATGCAGTGATGCAATCATAGCTCACTGCAGCCTTGAATTCCTGGGCTCAAGTGATCCTCCTGCCTCAGTCTCTGAATAGCTGGGACTACAGGCAAGCACAACCATACTCCGTTAATTTTTTAATCTTTTTTTTTTTTTTTTTTTTTTTTTGAGACAGAGTCTCACTTTATTGCCCAGGCTAGAGTGAGTGCCGTGGCGTCAGCCTAGCTCACAGCAACCTCAAACTCCTGGGCTCAAGCAATCCTGCTGCCTCAGCCTCCCAAGTAGCTGGGACTACAGGCATGTGCCACCATGCCCGGCTAATTTTTTCTATATATATTAGTTGGCCAATTAATTTCTTTCTATTTATAGTAGAGATGGGGTCTCGCTCTTGCTCAGGCTGATCTCGAACTCCTGAGCTCAAACCATCCGCCCACCTCGGCCTCCCAGAGAGCTAGGATTACAGGCTTGAGCCACCGCGCCCGGCCTCTTTTTTTTTTTTTGTAGAGGGGTCTTACTATGTTGCTCAGGCTGGTCTTGAACTCCTGGCCTCAAGTGATCCTTCCACCTCAGCCTCCCAAAGTGCTGGGATTGTGACGCCATGCCCAGCCAGACATGCCATTTTAAAAGTACCCATTCACCGCCAGGTGTAATGGCTCTAGTCCCAACTACTCCAGAGGCTGAGGCAGGAGGGTCACTTGAGCACAGGAGTTTGAGGTTGAGGTTGACACCATAGTGCTGTAGCCAGGGGACAGAGTGAGATTCTGTCTCAAAAAAACACAAACATTCAGAAGTTCATTTACATATTCCTTTCTATTGTGGAAAAAAAAAAAAAAACTATTTTTATCTCAGTCCTAAAATTAGAGGGTTCCGTAATACTTTGAAATAGTAAAATAAATACATAAAATTATTTTTAAAAACTTCAACTCAATAGAAAAATAAAATAAAAAAATAAAAGTAGGGGACAAGTTTTTATTAAATCAAAAGCAGTTTGGTTGTAGAGTGAATTGAAGTAAATCCTACATTGAAAAAGGAGTCTTTCTTGCTTCCTCACTCCCATCTCCCACTTCCTCCAGAGTTTAATGTCTAGAGTTAGTGATACCTTAGAATATGCACATAAGGCTGGACATGGTGTCTCAAGGCTATAATCCTAGCAGTCTGGGAGTCCATGGAGGGAGGATGGATTGAGGTCAAGAGTGGAGATTTCAGTGAGCTCCGATGACACCATTGAACTCTTAGCTGGGGTGACAGAGTGAGACTCTGTCTCAAAAAAGAAAAAAAAAAAAGAATATGCACATGAACAATCTTCCCACATTTCCCACCCTCCTTCCATACCATTAGAAAATCAATAAGTATGTCAACTGGTAGGAAGTCTACTCAGACTGAGTATGGGATTCATTACCCCATTTTGTAATTAAGGAAACAGGCCCAGCATTCAGTGGCTTGCTTTAAGGCAATGGAGGGAATTAGTTGGAGAGAGCAAAGGAACTTCATCTCCACTGAGGTAGCCTTGTTTGTTAGCATGTTGGGAAATGCAGAATTTAGAGTTGCCTGACTAGAAATGTAGTCAGTCCATAATTCCTACGTTACAAATAGACCATCCATTAAATAGATCCAAGAAGGTCAGCTTGTGGTTTCACTGAGAATATCAGGGGTGTATATTTGTGATACATAGGTTGAATAGGGGAGGGGAGTTTAGTTTTCAATTTTTCCTTTCTCTTCCGGCATTGAAGGGAATTGTAAGTCCTGTGTTTGCCAGGGCAGCTCTGGTTTCCATCTTTTAGGTCAACATTGGAGATTAAAACATCAGAAATGAAGTAAGTCCAACTATCATTTTCTCTGTCCCTAAAGCTTGACCACATTATCTTTGACTCCTCTCTTTGTTGCCTGCTATACCCCCCAGCGAGACAGCAATGGAATCAGGAGAGCAATGGATAAACCTGCTTCTTTGGAAGCCACAGCTTCACTAGGGAAAGACAGTGATAAGTCAAATCCCTCCCAGTGAGCAGAGCTTCAAGAAGCATACATGATCATCAATTTTGTATGGAGGGGTATGGATATGGATATGAAAAAACTCTTGGGTACTGATGAATGGCCTAGCTGATTGAGGGTCTGGAAGAAGTAAGGTTTGATGATGGGAGAGCAGGAGGTCTGGGTAAGGAGCACCATTTTTAAGTATGAGCTGAAATGATAGGGGTATGATATGGACTGATCATGAAGTCTTTCACTGAGCCGATCTTTTATCTCCCTAAATAGGTTATTTAAATAGGAAATTTAAATCTATTCTATAGATGATAGTGATTCTCATCAGAATAACCAATACATATTGAACATGTATATGCTAGGTCCTATGCTAAGGGCTTTATGTGGGTTGTCGCATTTAATACTCATAATATCCTTAAAATGTGAGTATTGATTATTATTAACAACATTTTACAGGAAATTGAAGCTTAATGAAGTTAAGTAACTTTCCTAGCATTGTGTAAGCTATTAATAATATAAGACAATGATGCAAGGAGAAGTTTCAAATCAGCTCTGTTTGACTCCAAAACTAGTAAGCTTGGTTAAGGAGCTACTGCCAGGTTTCTCCCTGAAGAGTTACTACATTTTCTCTCCTTTGTAATCAAGTATTCTGTGGGTACTTTAAGACTGTAAATTCCTGAGGCATCATTCTTTCACCTCTGGTTTTAGCATCTGTGTTATTTTTCTATGGCTGCTGCAACAAATGATCACAAACTAGATGGCTTAAAACAACAGAAATGTATTGTCTCACAGTTCTGGAGCCTAAAAGTCTGAAATCAGGAAGTTACTTAGCAGGGATATGCTCCCTCTGGAGGCTCTAGGGGAGAAATTTTCCTTGCCTTTTCCAGTTTCTGGTGGCATTCTTTGGCTTGTAACCACATCATTCCAATTTTTGCATCTGTCTTCACATTGCCTTCTCCTCTGTACGTCTGTCTTCTCTTCTGTCTTTTATAAGGACACTTGCCATTGGATTTAAGGTCTACCCAGGTAATTCAGGATGATCTCATCTCAAGATCCTTAACTTAATTATATCTGCAAAGATCCTTTTTCCAGGCCGGGCGCGGTGGCTCAAGCCTGTAATCCTAGCTCTCTGGGAGGCCGAGGTGGGCGGATCCTTTGAGCTCAGGAGTTCGAGACCAGCCTGAGCAAGAGCGAGACCCCATCTCTACTATAAATAGAAAGAAATTAATTGGCCAACTAATATATATAGAAAAAATTCGCCGGGCATGGTGGCACATGCCTGTAGTCCCAGCTACTTGGGAGGCTGAGGCAGCAGGATTGCTTGAGCCCAGGAGTTTGAGGTTGCTGTGAGCTAGGCTGACGCCATGGCACTCACTCTAGCCTGGGCAATAAAGTGAGACTCTGTCTCAAAAAAAAAAAAGATCCTTTTTCCAAATAAGATAACATATATATGTTCTGAAGATTAGAGTATGGACACGTCTTTTGGGGGGCCACCAGTCAACTCACTACAGCATCCATTAATGTTATTTGCCTGAAGCAATTATTATTATTGTTACCAATTACAGTTGGCCCTCGGTATCCACCAGGTGTTGGTTTCAGGACTCCCAGAAGATACCAAAATCCGTGGATGCTCATGTCCCTTATATAAAATAGCATAGATTTACATATAACTTACACACATCCTTTCATGTACTTTAATGTCTAGATTACTTATGAGGCCTAATACAATGTAAATGTTATGTAAATAGTTGTTATATTGTATTTTTTCACTTGTGTTTTATTTGTTCGTTTGTTTGTTTTTCGAGACAGAGTCTCACTCTATCACCCTGGGTAAAGTGCAGTGGTGTCATCATAGCTCACTGCAGCCTTAAACTCCTGGACTGAAGTGATCCTCCTGCCTCAGCCTCCCAATTATCTGGACTACAGGCGTGTACCGCCAGGCCCGACTAATTTTTCTATGCTTTGTAGAAACAGGGGTCTCACTTTTGCTCAGACTGGTCTCAAACTGCTAAGCTCAAGCAACCCTCCTACCCCAGCCTCCCAGAGAGCTAGGTTTGCAAGCATGAGCCACCTTGCCCAGAGTATTTTTGGGGGTTTTTTGAATATTTTTGATCTGAAATTTTTTGAATTCCTGGCTAGGTAAACTGCAGATATGGAGGGATGACTGTATGATTTTTTTAACTTCAGCATTTCTTCTACAATCATTAGTTATCATGCTACTACAAGAAGGAACTCTTCCTTATCCTTTATCTATTTATATCAATATGTACTCGTGGATTCTTATTTTATTCAATAGATTTGTAAAGTAAAGGATTAACTCAGCAGGTCTAGGTTGGTCAAACGCTATGTATAGCAAAGAAAAGTTTGGCTCTTGACTGTTCCAGAGCTGTAACTTCTAAGCATTTGGAATATCCTGCCTATCTGTGTTTAGTTGAGGCCTTGGGCCACACCCAATAATTTATGCTAACAATGTGATTTATGGCAGGGGCTTTGGGACATAGAACATCAGCTTGACCTCCAGAGAGGCTAGAGAATTAAGGTCAGCCACAGGAGTAGTCAGCTATGACTATGTGGCTGACCCCCGATAAATACCATGGACACCAAGGCTTGGGTGAACTTCTGGTTGGCAATACTTCATGTGTCCTGTCATACAGCCTTGCTGTCTGTAAAGCTCTGCTGAAAGAAGACAACTAGAAGCTTGCACTTGATATCTCTTGTACTCTGTACTATGTGCCTTTTTCCATTGCTGATTTTAATTTGCATCCTTTCGCTGTAATGAATCATAATTATAACAATTTCTCTGAGTTCTTTGAGTTCTTGTAGCAAATCATTGAACTTAAGGGTGGTCTTAAGGGTCCCCAAACATAGGATGATAATCCATTACCACATTTGCTTGTTTTGATGTTCAAATAGTCCCAGATTTGGCCCATCATCCAAACATTTAATTACTTTAGTATACATCCTTACAATAGGGAGCCATGAGAACCTTTTAAGCAGGAGAGGAACATGATCAGAGCCATGGAAAACATTCCTTTGCACCTCTTGGTGTCCCACTCTAGTCCACATCTTCAGCCTGCATGGAACATCGGTATACCAACAAGAGAGAAGCACAGTCCCTTCATAGATTAATACAGACACACACACACCAAGAAAAGAAAAAAAACATTTCACTACCTAGGACAGTCCCACTATACACCTCTTGTCCTGGTTGTTTGCAAACAAACCTTGAGGCAAATAATTTTCTTTCAGCTACAGCCTAGGCCTAAGATACTAAAACACACTCTGCCCTCTGCATAGCTGGTTTATTCCTTCTCCTTTCCTATGGTTACTTCTCCTTTCCTTTTATCCAAAAGCTCCAGATATGGTGGTGATAAAGGAAGCTTGTTGGGAGAGTTCTAGACTTCACCTAATTATCATGTATGTTAATTTTAGTATATGTATAATAACTACTGAGCATATACCTACTAGATATCAGATTCGATTTTAACATAAGGATTGCTCAGATCCTTAAGGTCCAGAAAGGTAGGCTCAAGCTTCTTGTAGAAGTCTAAAACCCTTTCTCAAACATCTTCAAATTCCAAGGAGGTATGTTGCTCAACATGCATTCAAATTTCTGGCTCAATGAGTGCTTTCTCTTTTTTTTTTTTTTTGAGACAGAGTCTCACTCTGTTTCCCGGGCTAGAGTGAGTGCCTTGGTATCAGCCTAGCTCACAGCAACCTCAAACTCCTGGGCTCAAGCGATTCTTCTGCCTCAGCCTCCTGAGTAACTGGGACTACAGGGATGTGCACAATGCCCACTGCACACAACTTGAATTTAAGTTTTGCCACTCAATAGACAAAGCACTCATGGCTGGGCGTGGTGGCTCATACCTGTAATCCTAGAACTCTGGGAGGCCGAGGCTGGCGGATCGTTTGAGCTCAGGAGTTCAAGACCAGCCTGAGCTAGAGCGAGACCCTGTCTCTACCAAAAATAGAAAAAATTAGCCGAGCAACTAAAAGTAGAAACAAAAACTTAGCCAGGCATGGTGGCGCACACCTGTAGTCCCAGCTACTTGGGAGGCTGAGGCAGGAGGATTCCTTGAGCCCAGGAGTTTGAGGCTGACACCATGGCACTCTAGCCTGGGCAACAGAGTGAGACTCTGTCTCAAAAAAAAAAAACAAACAACAATAACAACAACAAATACAGCCTCTTCATAAACCCCCTCTCCTTCCTTTCCCCCCCTTATTCAAATCCACTCACATACAACATTTATGAAAGTAACAAAGGAAGCACTGGACTATTCATTACATTGGTTTTATTTTACTATACCATCAGTCTATTTATGTATACGAATCTTTCTCCTCCTCATGTAATATGGTTGCTTGTACACAATTTTAAAAATTCAGAGGAAACACTGCTCATGACAAGTTGTAGTAGACCCCTCTAGTACTCATATTATATCCCCTGGATCAATTTTTACCTCGTGTTCACAGCATCTTCCCTCAAGAGGCTACCATATGTCTTTCTGCATGCTGCTTTTTTTTTTTTGGACATGATTGAGTTCCCTGGAATGTCCCCTCACCCCCCACCCCCAATCAGGAGAAACACTTAATTAATGGTGAATGAAAGTCAATGGTTAAATGCTCTAGTCTCCCTGCTTCCAGGTGGGCTGTTCTGAGAGGCATTCTGTAGCCTTCTCAGTGGTCCTTATGGAAATGAGCCTTTGTTGCCCACATCTGTGACTTTAATAATATACCCTTTGGCTTGTCCTCCTTCCCTATCTCTCTCCCTGCTCTGTCAATTTTGCTTCCTTCCAAATAACTACCTGCACCCACATCCTTGTCTTAGGTTCTGTTTTGGGGGAAACATTGCTTTTTACTATTGTTCAGTATTTAATTTTAGTTTTGTAATTTAACTTTTTATGTAGGTTTTTTCATAAGTAGCTTGCCCCCAAGTCTAACTAGTTATTGATTATTCTCCTGTCGGCTATGGATTGACTAATGGGATAAGGCAGAGTAAAGGAATGTTACTGAAAAACACTAAAAGCTACATGCCGAAGGTTCCAGAGATTGGAACTGGGACAAATAAACAATCCCAAAGGTTGGGATATGTAGGGTGAAATAAGCAGTCTTGGGCTTTTTTTGTGTATTTTTTCTTTTTTAAAACATTGCAATCCTTCTGCACAGAAGCTTACATGCTCCCTCATGACATAAAGTGATAAAAGTGGGATCCTGAGGCTGACTGGCCCTCTCTATTCCTCCTCACCCCCCAGTTCCCAAGGCACCTTGTAGAACTCAGAAGCCCCTATGAAAACAGTTTGAAAACTACTGGGCTAGATAAGTAGCTAGAGCCCAGAGAGAGTGAAAAGAAGGCACAAAAATGAGAGTTGCTGGCATGCAGGAAATGGGAAGGTAACTGGTTAACTCTTTTTTTTTTTTTTTTTTTTTTTGAGACAGAGTCTCGCTCTGTTGCCCAGGCTAGAGTGAGTGCCTTGGTGTCAGCCTAGCTCACAGCAACTTCAAACTCCTGGGTTCAAGCAATCCTCCTGCCCCAGCCTCCCAAGTAGCTGGGACTACAGGCATGCACCACCATGCCCGGCTAATTTTTTTCTATATATGTTAGTTGGTCAATTAATTTCTTTGTATTTATAGTAGAGACGCGGTCTCGCTCTTGCTCAGGCTGGTTTCGAACTCCTGAGCTCGAGCAATCCGCCCGCCTCGCCCTCCCAGAGTGCTAGGATTACAGGCGTGAGCCACTGAGCCTGGCCTTCTGTGCCATTTTGCTTAGAATGATAACCCTGTCTGTCAAGACTGTCTTTTCAGAGCATTATATGTCAAAATCAATAAAGTTTAGGGGTCCTTCTCTAGCTATCATATTTAAGTTCTTGGACAAATGAATAAACAAAACTTAAAGCTAAGAGAAATTCAGGTTGAGGAATTTAATCTAATGGAAAAACTTAAATTAGAGGGGCTGATATTATGAAAGTTCCTATGAATGTGCTTACAAATAAGAACTAAAGATACACTCTTTGTACAGAGAGAATAGTATAGTGGTTAAGAGGATAGACTCTGGAGCCAGGCTGCCCTGATTAAAATATTGCTTCTGTTACTTACAAGTTGTGTGACCTTGGGCAAGCTACTTAACTTTTCTGTGCCTTAGTTTTCTCCTTTGTAAAACTGGGTAATAATAGGGGTATAGCCTAAGAGGAGTATTGAGAGAATAAGTTTAATACATGCTTAAACAGTGCCTGGCACATGTTTTGTTTTTTGTTTTTTTAACTCTTTGTTTTTTAACTTTTTATTTTGACATAAAGAAGACTGAAAAATAGTACAAAGAATTCCCTTATCCTTTATTAACATTCCCTAAATGATAACATTTACATTACTTTCAATCTCTCTCTCTCTCTTTCTTGCCATTCTATTCAACATTTTATTGGAGGTCCCAAGGCAATAAGGTGAGAAAAATAAGTAAGTGTATATAGAACAGAAAGAAAAAAGTAAAACTCTCTTTATTTGTGAATGTCATAGAAAATCCTAAGGAATCTACAAAAAAAAAAAAAAAGAGTGAGAGAGAACTAATTGTCTTAGTCCATTTGTGCTGCTATAACAAAATATCTGAGACTGGGCAATTTATACTGAACAAAAATTTATTTGGCTCATGGTTCTAGTGGCTAGGAAGTCCAAGATTGAGGGGCTGGCATCTAGTAAGGGCATTCTTGCTGTGTCATCTTGTCTTAGTCTCTTTGTGTTGCTAAAAATGAATACTTGAGGCTGGATACTTTATTTTAAAAAAAGATGTCTATTTGGCTCACAGTTCTGCAAGCTGTACAAGAAGGATGGTACCAACATCTGCTTGGATTCTGGTGAGGGCCTTAGGCTGTTTCCACTCATGATGGAAGGAGAAGGGGAGCTGGCATGTGCAAAGATTGCATGCAAGACAGTGAGCAGGAAAGAGAGGAGGTGAAGGTGCCAGAGTCTTTTTAACAAGCAGCTCTGAGGAACTAATTGTGTAAGAACTCATCATCACAGCACCAAGCAGTTCATGAGGGATATGCCCCCAAGACCCAAACACCTCCTGTTAGGTCCCACCTCCACCTCCAACATTGGGGATCAAATTTCAACATGAGATTTGGAGGAGATAAATATTCAGATTACATTACATCCCATGGCAGAAGGCAAGTGAAAGAGTGAGAGGGACCAAAACTCACACTTTTATAACAAACCCACTCCTGGGATAAGGAACCCAGCCCTGCAATAACGATATTAATATAATCATGAGAGTGGAGCCCTAATGGCTTAATCATTTCTCATTAGGCCTCACCTCCCAATACTCTTACATTGGGTATTAAGTTTCCAACACATGCCTTTTGGGGGATGCATTCAAACCATAGCATTTCACCCCTGACCCCCAAAATTCATATCCTTCTCACATGCAAAATACATTCATTTTATCCTAATATCCCCAAAGCCTTAACTTGGTCCAGCACTGTATGGGTGAGGGGGATACTTCCCCTTTCCCCCACAAAGTTGGCTGAAAGATCAACTCACAATTAAGGCAGATTAATAAAAGAAAGGTTTATTTACTGTGCGCAAGGGGAGAATCACAGCATGATTACCCAATATCCCAGTGAGGTTCAGATATTTTTATCCTGTCCTTTTAGAGGGGAATGGGAGATGAGGAGCACAGGTAATTCTGTTGAGGGGTAACAAATGGTGCTAGGGAAGATAAATGGATGGGGGAACAGATTGACTTGTAAATGAGTCTCTTTGCAAATTAAATTTACCTGAGAGACGGGTATTACATTTAAATGATTTTGGCCAGGTCTGGCTGCATTCTTGATCTTTTTTACTGCAAAATATCCATATAACAGGGAGAGGAAGAAAAGTCAATTGCCCCTTTGATCTTTTGATCAGTCAGTCTGGTTTATGCAGATAGAGAGAAAGCCCCTTCCAGTGCTTTTTGATCTCTAAGTGCCTTAATTCAAAATACCAAGGAGTCACATTTTGGGGTGGAATTTTTTGAGCTCCTTCAGGACCAAGTGGAAAGTCCAAAGTCCAAAGTCTCATTAAATCAGATTTGGGAGAGACCCAAGGCACAATTCATTCTGAAGCGAATTTCCTCCAGCCATTAGTCTGTGAAAGTAAATAAGTTCCACTAGGTGTTGCCCTAATGGGGACTCTCTGTGGTAGCCTTCCTCTTGCGGTTCCACTAGGCATTACCCTAGTGGGGACTCTTTGCCGTGGCTCTGCCTTTGTGATAAGTTTCTGCCTGGGACACAGGCTGTCTAAAACATCCTTCGAAATGTAGGTGAAAGCTGCCATGGATCCACAGCTTGTGTCCTCTGCACATCGTCAGTCGGTGCCATATCCACACTGCCAAGATTTACAGCTTTTGCCTTCTGGAGTCATGGCACAGGCCACATCTGGGCCCATCTGAGCCATAGCTGGGGAGGCCAAGGAGCGCTGTGCTAGAATTCAGGGAGCAGAGATGTGAGGCAGTGCCGGGCAGCAAATACTGATAAGCCACTGGTACCTCTCTGGATACCTTACCCTTATGATCCTGCTTTTTGGGGGACACATTGAAACAATAGCATTAATAATTGAATTTAGAAAGATCATAGGACATAAGGCCAATAACCAAATATTAATTGCATTTTTATATACTAACAATAAACGATTGGAAAATAAAATTTAAGAAAATTGAGGTATAATAACATAAAATTCATCATTTTAAAGTGTACAATTCAGTGGTTTTTAATGTATTCATAAGATTGTACAACCATCATCAGTATCTAATTCTAGAACATTTGTATCACCCTGAACAGAAACCTCTTATCTACTGGCAGTCATCCCTCATTCTCCTCTCCCTGCAATCCCCGACAACCACTAATCTACTTTCTGTTTTTATGGATTTTCCTATTCTGGACATTTCACATAAATGGAATCATACAATATTTGTGGGCTTTTTTGTCTGGCTTCTTTTCTTTCACTTATTATAATGTTTCAGAGGTTCACCAATGTTGTAACAGTATTTCATTCCTTTTCATAGCTTAATATTAGTAATAGTCTCTTGTATGGATATACTACATTTTGTTTATTCAAAGACTGATGGACAGTTGGGTGTTTCTACTTTTTTGCTCTTATGAATAATACTGTTATGAACATTCCTGTACAAGTTTTTATATGAACATATGTTATTTTTTTTTTTTTTTTTGAGACAGAGTCTCACTTTGTTGCCCAGGCTAGAGTGAGTGCCGTGGCATCAGCATAGCTCACAGCAACCTCAAACTCCTGGGCTCAAGCAATCCTGCTGCCTCAGCCTCCCAAGTAGCTGGGACTACAGACATGTGCCACCATGCCCGGCTAATTTTTTCTATATATATTAGTTGGCCAATTAATTTCTTTCTATTTATAGTAGAGATGGGGTCTCGCTCTTGCTCAGGCTGGTCTCGAACTCCTGAGCTCAAAGGATCCGCCCACCTCGGCCTCCCAGAGAGCTAAGATTACAGGCTTGAGCCACCGTGCCCGGCCTGA